>VBRH01001618.1:0-16458 GCA_014578085.1 Cardamine resedifolia
CAAACCCGAGATTTGGAATGGGTTTAGTGACTATTGGAAGCAAGAAGAGGTAGAGAAGCTCTCCAGAAGACACTCTGCCAACCGCATGAGCGTCGGAACGCTGTCGGAATTGTGTCGGAAATTTGAACCCGTTGGAAACCCGTCGGAAATGTATACCCGTCGGAAACCCGTCAGAAACCCGCCGGAAATTTTTGACCGTCGGAATGCCGTCGGAAAAGTTCCCGACGGAAACCCGTCGGAAATTTCCGACGGGTTCCGACGGGTTTCCGATTTCCGACGACATAGAACCGACGGGTAAAACCCATCGGAAGAGGCTTTTTCCGACGGGTTTCCGACGGGTTTACCCGTCGGTTATAGGGTGTTTTCTTGTAGTGAAAATTTAAATGACTAAACAATCTTGTTACATTTTCTATGTCCTTATAGCAGAATCTGGAAGAAAAATATCAGATTATTGGTACCCAGAAAATAAAAATCCAAATGAAAGAAACTTTTGATAAAGTTCAAAAATATTTTCTTGTGTCGATGCACCACCATATACTGTTCTTGGTGGACCAGCTTACAGTGAAAGATAAGGTTGTCCTTGGTCTTTGCCTAATATAATCAAATTTAGAAAGTTTTCCCATAAGAAATCATCATGAATTCACAAACCATTCTGTTATTTTCTTTTCTTTGTCCAAAAGATCATACAATATATAACTGATGTCAGCTTATTTATACATATATATATACACTTATTAGGTTGTAGTTGGAAATTTGGAAATTGTTGTAATAAGAAACAAAACCCACACACCACCTTACTCTGTCCCCATCACTAAAATGACTCATGATTTGACCAACAACACTTATATTTGTTCTTCATTAACACTAATCTTCTTTACTTTTATAAATTTACTCCATTCGTAAAACGTCGTCGTAAAGGGGTCGTATGATCAAAACCTGCAACAAATCTCCGGATAATACATACATAGATTATAGATACATACTAGACCGAATCAAAATGCTCTATTCAATGGGGATTATATCGTCTCTGAAGCAAGAGAAAGGGCTTTGAATTTGCATATCACTAATCACTTGCTTAAGCTCATAAGTTTCTTCTTTAAGCTGAGCATTCTCTTGAAGAACCTTCTCACTAGACTCAGAGAGATTGTTAAGCTTATCAAGCAACTGATGATTCTCGATCCTTAACCACATCACTTGTGACCAAAGCTCGTCAAGATGTCTCTGCTTCCTCATACGTGATCTCCTTGCGGATTCTCTGTTTGATATCATCCTTCTTTGTTTCCGCTCATTGATTATGTTCTTGTTCGTCTGATGCTCTTCTGCTTCGTCTGATGTAGAGTTGTTGCTGCTTAGGCTCATGGGTTGTGGATTGTTTGTAGAGCTTTGGCATCCATAGAGCAGGTTTGCGTTTTTATCGTTGGTTGGAAATGGCACAGATATCGGAAAATGGGAAGGATATGGAGATGGTAACGAGGAGTTTAGGTAGCTATGGAGGCTGAAAACGTTTGTTTGTGGCTGCATTTTGGAGTTGACTTGGGTAGAAAGTTAGGGCTTTGTTTTTTTACTTATTTGATGAGATAAAAAAAGTTTGGGAGTTCTGAATTTCCGATGGAGCTTCTGGTGTGTGAAGAGAGGAGATGTTTTTTATAGAGTAGAGAAGAGCAGAGGTTCAGGAGGGAGGCGGGAGGAGTGGAGCCCACATTCTGCAATTGGGTGAAGCAATAACAAAGTTTTTAACATGAGAATTTAGTAAATGTGAACCTAGATCATGTCACATTAATCTATATATATATAGATATAGTCATTTCTTATATCCATAATTGTTTTGATTAAGGTAAAACATATCATATACCTTGATAAGCTTTCAGCCAATTTATTACAACATGTGACAAACTAGGGCCGGGTTCTTAAATTATTTGATGTAGTATTGTTTTTTTTTTTCCAAGATGGTTTTTAAGTTACAGAATATTATTCTGTTTTCTTTATTTCAGTCAAGAAAAACCTCCACACCGTCACACGAGAAGAACATGGGCGTAAAAAGGACAAAAAGCCTTCCATGATTTTTAATAATTATTTTTAGTACCAGACCAAATTTATTTTAATTAATAACTCTGATATTGTAGTTAATTTTGAATGTGCAAAAACTAAAATAGTTATTTATATATTAGAAAAATGGATACAAATACTATCAAACATACCTACTTTTTATATACTATAGTGTCAAACATACCAATTATAATAAAACTTTAGACGTTATATATATGTGTGTGCGTGTAGAAAAAACATGGTATGTATTCTGGGTTTCTCTAAAAATCATGACGGTATTGTCTAATATAAATTGGGTATGTAAAATATCCATAATTTTTTGTCTAAGGTAGGAACACAAAAAGAACTACTCACATTGCAAACACAATTGTCAATTTATACAGTTGTGGCCTCGATACATAAACGACAAGGATCTGATCATAATGCATATTTGTTCGTGGGCGCGTGTTAATATAGTACATATTTTGTGCTAACAAATGTGTTTATAGATAGTAGGCTTTTGGTTGATATATATTTTTTATAGATTGTATAGTTATTCGACTAGAAACCCACATTGAATAATAATGGAAAAATATCCGAGGCATCTCAGCCGAAATTTTTAGCCTATCATGGGCATGTTTATGTATGATATAGTATCATCAATCATCTCCACAAAATTTATATCAAGACGGATACTATATGCAAGTACATGGGGAGTAGTGGATATTCATTTTATTTTAATGAATTGTTTTTTTCCTTATTACATCAGCGAGAAGAAGATATTGCACATCAACGAGAAGAAGATAATGCATAACTTTTATTTAACACTGTCTTAAACGTATATAGAAAAGGGTATTTTGAGATTTATGTAATTTTTATGTTTTTATTTATGATTTATACAGTTTTTGAAATTTAGGTAGTTTTAGAGTAGTTTTTAAAAGAAAAATAAGAGGTACATATTTGAAAACTATCATGAAATTACTTAAATCACAAAAAAAAACATAAAAATTATCGTTTTTCAATTTTTTCAAAAAAAAAAATTGAAATATCAGAGCACCAGTGGTGCTGATGTGAGGAGTCATTTGTCTTTCAAAGCAGTTGTGTTTCTTTGCGTCAATAAAGAAACCTGTCTTTTCTACGCATTGAGAAAATTTAATTAAATACTCATCAAATTGTGACTAAAATTTTAAATGATTATTTTTTGTTTTTAATTTTTTTTTTAAAGTTTAAATGTTGAATACCCTTTTCTTTAGCCAAAATTTTAAATAAAAAAATCTTTGATTAGTAGTCCAGTTTAGAAGAGAAAAGTTTACAAAAGATGAACTAGAAAATGTCGTTATACCTGATTGTTACAAATGAGTTTGGTAATTCCTCTGCTTCTATTTCATTGTTTTCTCGTTTATGTTTTAGGATTTTTTGTTGTAATTTCCCTTTTGATTCCAACTTTTTCGGTTTTGAATAGTCCCTCCTAAATGGAATTTAATCGCATTTAATTTATATATATAACCAATCGTTTTGACAATAGAAATGCGGTTACTAAATATACTAGAGTAGTCTTCCTACTATTTAATCTACACATGCTTTCATATGTGATAAAATTAAAGATAAATTTAAGACTATGACAGAATCAAAAGCTGATTAAGACTCTACGAATATAGAGTTGTGGTTGTAAAAGAAGATTACATTTAATCATTTAATTCTTAGTTAAATAACGTGTTGCACTGTCTAGAGTGACTACTATGGTGGATAAAGATAAATGTTGTTGTACATGAACTTTAAAAACGCATTATACGCACCGTATTAAAGATAATAGCTAAATCAAATCAATATATATATATATATGTATATAATATTTAAGATTAAGAAAATACTAAATTTACAGGACCTTGACTTCGCAATATTACTTTTTTAGTTAGGTTTAATTTCGTATGAGCCGTATGAATCTCTATCGCACTCTCTATGTTTTGAGTGGATTAATGGTCAAAAATATCATGGTACAAGGCAATACTCTTATGTTTCATTTCTTTAGTGTCTTCAGTTTTCTCCTCTCTTCGCTATGCTTTTCGAACACTTTACTTTGATTTATAATTTTATAAACAGTTATTAGCATTAAATTTAAGAAGATAATTTGACTTATCATTTATTAAAGGTGTATAGTAGAGTGTTTACATCTAAATGCACAAGTGTGTAGGTAACCATGCACAGTTGAATACCTTATAATGGAGATTTTTGTCTTAATGTACTTTTCTAGATCCATACACACATGCATGTGCATAACACAAGCTTTGACCCTACGTTATTTCTTGTTTTATTCCAAATACATTTACAACTTTTGTTTCTCCATAATTTAGTAAAAAGAAAAATTAAGATCTCTCACTAAATTGGTAACACAAAGAAGTTGAAATTTTTTTATCAGGAAAATAAAGCATTAAATGATACTGAAATAGCAAAAAAACTGTAAAAATTAGTTAAAAGAGATTAAGGTAAACAAAAAAAAAATTCTGATTTTGGTTTCACTTTTGGTACTATTTTTTTACCAGTTTTAAATATACCACTATAGATGAGTTTTTAAACCAACTACTCTTAATAACATGAACATTATCTTTTATATAGTCATAACCTTAGACTTTAGCGTTTAGGGTTTATGATTTAGAGTTTAGAGTTTAGAATTTTAGAGTTTAAGATTTAGGGTTTTAGAGTTTAGGATTTTAGAGTTTAGGGTTTTAGAGTTTAGGGTTGGTTTAGGGTTTAGGGTTGATTTAAGGTTTAGGGTTAGGGTTGATTTAGGATTTAGGGTTAGTTTAGGGTTTAGGGTTGGTTTAGGATTTAGAGTTAGTTTAGGGTTTAGGGTTAAGGGTTGGTTTAGGGTTATTTAGGGTTTCTTAAGGTTTAGGGTTTATTTGGGGTTTAGGGTTAAGAGTTGATTTAGGGTTTGGAGTTTAGGATTGATTAGGGTTTAGGGTTGATTTAGGGTTTAGGGTTTGTTTACGGTAAAGAGTTTAAGGTTTAGAATTTAGGATTTAGGGTTTAGTATTTTATTCCATAATTTTCCTGTCAAAATAAGAAATATGTGATTTTTCCGCCAAAAATTGGATCTGTAATTTTCCCGCCTAAAAATTTATTTCTTAATTTTCTATCAAAATAATAAATCCAAAATTTTCCAGCGAAAAAATGGATCAATAATTTTCCTGCCAAAAAATGGATCCGTAATTTTTCCGCAAAAAAAATTATTCTGTAAATTTCTCGCCGAAATCTTGATTTCGTAATCTTCTCCCTAAAAATTTTATTCCATAATTTTTCCGCCAAAAACAGATCCATAAGTTTTCCGCCAAAATATTATTTTGTAATTTTTCACTAAAAATTAATTTTGTAATTTTTATCAAAATAATTAATCATTATCTTCATTAAGAGCAATTCGGTCAAAATACATAATCAAAGTGGAATAAATGAAAATGAACACCTTCCAATGGTATTTTTGAAAATTGACACCCACTTTATATTTGAAGAAAAATGACTAATTATTGGATTATCTGTTAACATTATTGTTTATAGATAGATACCCTAAAATATACTCTCTCTGTATCAGAAATAATGATTTTTTGAGGTTTTCATAAAGATTAAGAAAATAATTTCCAATAACTGTAAAGGTAAAAACATTAATCAATTAATTGATTTTGAAAATAAAAATGCATTAAATATAAAATAAAAAATCAATCTTTTTATACAACAATAAAACTTCAGAAAATCATTATTTCTGATACAGAGGGAGTATTACTCTTTATAAGTTCGTTCACTCTAATTTTATTTGTAAGCCCTAAATTTCTGTTATAATAGATAGTCCTAAGATGCTCGTATCTTTATTTATTTATTTAGAAACAGTTATTTCTCTTTGCTGAGCTTCTTTATTTTCTTTCAATAGTAGCTGTTTTCTTTAAATTTTTCTCTGAAACATCTGTTATAAATTATAGCGGATCTGTCGATCTTTTTAGAAAAACTCGTTATAACTCGTTCTGAGCACCTTTTTTGCCTTTTGTTAAAACATGTGATTACATATGGTATCTTTTATTTAGTTGGAAAGCATTCGAAATCAAAAGCAATGATTAATTGAATCCACATTATTTCTCCTTTGAAGTATTTACATGAAGTACTCCAATAATGCCCCTAAATAACGTAACGACAAAGAACACCCCCCTAAAATAACGGCTCTGGTTTTTGCACGGAAAGAGTACTTCGATTTAACTTGTCTTCCAATAACAAATCTAACACTAAAAAAACCAGCTAAAGGAATCTTTAATACTTGATTGTTTAAAAAAAAAGAAGGAATCTTTAATACTACAAAACATAATAATAATATTTCAGAATTTTCTAAATGTCAAATAAATTATTGTTAGTATTATGGGGAAAATAAGATATGATTATAAGCACTGAAATCAAATAATTTCCCTGGTAATAAACTTAGATGTTGGAGAAACAACTCCAAACACACACGTTTTGTATCTTTTACGAATTTTAGTTTCATTATTTGTAATTAGTCTATATTATATTGAATAAAATAAATGAAATAATAATAAATAATGAAGAAACGAGGACATGCTAGGTATTAGAAATAATTTTATATTGTGTATGTAAATTATAAAACGGAATGATTGGCCGGGGTGTAGCTATAAATTATTTTAGGAAGAATTTAGTTTCTAGATTTGTTTTCTGTACCTTTAATATTTATGTTGTGAGAAAAAACTTATAGCTTCCAAAACACTAAAATAATTGATTTAGAATAAATAAATAAAAAAACAACCAAAAACATATGCCTTGTGTTTTTAACATATTTACCTTACATTTTTTCATTGATTTATTGTGTTTGCATTGCATATTTAGGTTTTAGGTGCATGTTTGCATATATTTCTTGTTTTATAGGTATTTGAGTAAGTTGTGCAACAAAATAGATCATTTTGATGCAAATAAGAGTCATAATGAACAATAATCATTCCATAATATCTCAAAGATCGACTAAGATGAAGACTTTACCTTGAGATTGACCTCCAGAGCCCTAATGAAAGTTATAGGTAATTGAGTTAGCTTTCCAATGGTGGTGGTCTCGAGTGCATTGGGTCACTGGTTAAGGAGATACAACTATTTTAATGAAAAGCGGTCTGTCCCATCGGCCAGACGTGCCTGCTGGAGAAATGACAAAACTAACCTGTAATCTCAGTGGCCAATCCCATCGACCAAGCCTCACCACGATACACTATCGACAATTCCCATGGACAAAGTCTGACCACAATACTCCAGCGGCAAAGGCACACCCCGATGAACCATCTCCGATTTGCTCCATTTAACCCTAAACCGGATTAGTTCCGGTTTATTACAAGTTTGACTCAATTCAATTCATGTTGACTTGGTTTATTTAGCTTTCTTTTGTATTTACTATAAATACTCCTAAGTGTAATTAGGTTTTATCATGCTTTGTTCTAGATTTCCACTCTTAGCCTTTTTAAGCTTTTGCTAAGGGCTTGTACGAATCTCTTTGAATCAAAGTATCAAATCTCTATTTCTTCTTAAATATTTCTAATATTCATCTCTTAATCATAATTATGCATCAATCAAACCAATTGATTTTTGTTTTCATGATGATGAGTGAGTAGTCATTTTAGGACTTTTGGAAATGAAAGATGCATAGGACGACTGACTTCTAACTAATGGAGCTTGATTCTACCTCTTAGAATTAAACCATCGGTCTAGGAATACTAATCTAGACTAATCCACTTTCATAGCACTAATCCCTTTATCAATCATCAGATAATCAATAATTTTTGTTAGCTACCGAGATGATCAATAAGCATGACTAACAAGCTTAACTAACCACCAAGCATCATAATCAACTATTCTAATAGGCTAGAAATACTATGCACTTTGATAATTTGGTTCAAACATTTTAACAAACACCTTGTGGGCATGAAAATAGTTAAGCTCTAGATTAACAATTTATTGCCTAATCTAGTATTAAGAACAACTATCAAGCATGAAATATAAGAGTTACAAGCCTAAACTCCACTAACTATCTATCAGTCACCCTAGATCTAACATTTCTAAAAGTCTTAAAATGACTACTCACTCATCATCATGAAAACACAAATCAATTGGTTTGATTGATGCATAATCATGATTAAGAGATGCATATTAGAAAGATTTAAGAAGAAATAGATATTTGATACTTTGATTCAAAGAGATTCATACAAGCCATAAGCAAAAGCTTCAAGAGGCTAAGAGAAGAAATCTAGAACAAAACATGATAAAACCTAATTACACTTGGAATATTTATATTTAATACAAATGGAAGCTAAATAAACCAAGTCAACATGAATTGGATCGAGTCAAACTTGTAATAAACCATAATTGATCCGATTTAGGTCAAATGGAGCAAAATCAGAGCTGGTTCATCGGGGTGTGCCTTGGCTGCTGGAGTCTTGTGGTCAGGCTTGGTCGATGGGAATGGTCGATAGAGTCTCTTGGTGAGGCTTGGTCGATGAAATTGGCCGCTGAGATTACAGGTTAGTTTTGTCTCTTCTCTAGCAGATACTTCTTGTCGCTGGAACAGACTGCTCATTACTAAAATGGTTGTATCTCCTTAACCGCTGATCCAAATCATTTCCTGAAAGTTCGTCTTTTTTCATTGAATTTTAAAAACTATTTTTACTTATTTACCGTCTTCTTTATTTTCATTTGAATTTGAAGTTAAAAAAAAACTAAATTCTTATTCGCTTAGATTGAAATATCAAATTTGTATTTTTAGTAAGTATTATTGCTTTCTTGTGGATTCGCTATTTTTTATACTCTTCCTATAAAGCTATCGGATAAACTTTTTTGGAATTGCAAAATTCCTAGTTATCAGTACCTTAATTGAAATGTAACCCACGTAGATACTTAAAAAAAGTCTTGATTGGTAAACAAATATTGTAATAAAAAATTAAAAGCTATATAATTTTCTAACGGTCCAACCAATCATCCCTAGAACATCTAATTTTATATGAAACTAAAAATACATATTATACAAAATTATATATATATATATATATATGAAGAAGAGATTCATATTTTCTAATTAGGTTAATATTTCTTAGGGTAATTGCAAAATGTAACTATGGAACATAAAATAATTAACAAAATAACTATTGATCTACAGTAATTTTCTCTTTCTTTAACGACAATTACTTTTATATCATTTTTGGCTAATGTTTAATTTAGAGAAATTTGTCTAAGGTAATCCATTATTTTAAAGAAATAGTTATAATAATATCTTTCACTTTTTATTGTTCAAATGAATTTCTTTAAAAATATATTTTAATACCAAAATTGTCCTTTCTAATTAATAAAAATTTAAGAAAAATAAAAATTTAACAAATTATTATTTTATTTTATTTTAATTCATATTTATAATTGAAACTCCATTTTTAATAGTTTTTTCTACCTAAAACATTTGATTAGGTTAAAGAATATTTTTTTTCGGAAAATATAAAAATCATTACAAAAGTCTCTTAAATATTAGCAAACTCTGCCAACTATCCGCAAATTTTTTCAAATGTCCACAAAGTTTGTCAACAGCTCGTAAAGTCTGCCAAATGCTCACGGAATCTGTCAAATGCTCGTGGAGTCTGCTATATGCTCGCAAAATCTGCCAAATGCTCGCAAAGTTTGCCTAATGCTTGTGGAGTCTGTCAAATACTTGCAGAGTCTGTCAAATGCTCGCAGAGTATATCATGTACTCGTAGAGGCTGCTACTTATTATGTTGTGTCTGCCAAAATTTGAAAAGTCTGCTAGATATTTCGACAGAGTCTGCCAAATATTTGCAAAGTTTGCCACTTATTCATCACAACCTGACAACTATTCACAAAGTCTGCCAAATTCTAGCAAAGTCTGTCATTTATTTCGCATAGTCTACCATTTACTTCGCAGAGTCTAAAAGATGTCTACAAAGTCTTCCAAATGTGTACAGAGTCTGTCAGATGCTCACATAGTCTGTCAAATATCTCAAGAGTCTGCCAGATGCTTGTAGAATATGCCAGATGCTCACAAAATCTATTAATAGCTTGCAGAGTCTGCCAATTGCTCGCAGAGTTTGCCAAATATTTGCAAAGTCTGCCAAACATATTATCAAGGGTATTTTGGAAAACATTGTCTCTCAAATATTAAAAGTTTTGATAAGTTACCTTGGATATTTCAAAAATAAAGTGGGTTATTATGACAAATCACCCATTAATTTAACATGTACTTTTTAACACAACACATTAGTATTTATATTTACACATTAATTTTTAAGTAAAACTCTATTATTTACATATGTCATATTATTTTTACATAATTCACGTTGTCGATTAAGTTATTATGATTCACCCTGAAACACTCCGACCCGATTTTTTTTTATAATAATAATATTCTCATAAATAATATTAACTCCCAGCAGTAGAAAAAATCAATTAACAACTAAACGATAAATGATTTAATATAAACCAATAAATTCGCAAATCAAAACTAACAACTTAACGGTTACGGAAAAAATTACATCAACGACAATCAGCGATAAATAACTACGAAATAAATAACGACCCTCCCGGTATGTCATCTCAAACCGTAGCCGCAGTTTGATGTGTTGCGTTTTTGACGCATTCTAACAATTTCTTTCAAGTCTTTTTCGAGTCTTTATCGAGTCTTTTAGTTTTATTTTGAGTCATTACAGGTCTAAAGATGGATAAGGATGAAGATTGGAGCTTACGGAGGAAACTTAGCTGAAATTAAAGAAAAGCCAGAATTTAGGAGCTGAGCACCCGCTCACGACGAACTGGCGTGACAAAAAGAGAAAAACCTAACTTTCCTAATTTTTCGTAAAATAAGCTCCAATTTATTCAGCCGCCTCCTGAACCTAGATCGAGGATTCATTCTATTATTTTTCTTTTTACGTTTTGCTAAGAACATAGACACTTTAAAAGAAGCGTTTGCACGTGTAAGATGGGGAGAGAAGAGATCTCTACATCACCTTGAGAAAAACTCTAAACCCTCTTTGTTTTACATATTTATTCCATGAATATTTCATCTTATTTTGCTGTGTTTTTCTTTGCTATGTCTGAGTAGTTTATAAGTTAGGTTAAGGGTTTCAAAAGGGATTCAATGATTCAATCAACTGAACATAGATAGGATTAATCATTAGATTGTCTTCGCCTATAGTTGATCTTATTGCCTAGACTAATATGATCACTTAGTCTTTGATTCTAGGTTAAATCTATTCATAAAAAATGTAATAGGTTGCTTGAACGAACATAGGTGGGCGCTTTGTCCTTAGCCAACGACAATTGATGCTAAGGCAAATCGTGAACAAATTGAACCCGATCGATAATGCTTGTCTGATTTTAGATTCAAATGACATTTAGGATGCTATGTTGCTAGATGAATTTGTTGATGCCACGACAGTGGGTCAGTCTTATTTGTATGTTTGAGTTCTAGACTTGTGCTGAATTGTTTCCTGAATAATTGTTTGGTTCTAGATGATTTGATCTCTGCGAAAATTGTCTTTGACCTAACGCTTTTCTCTTATTGTTTTTAAAATCAATTTTATTTCTTTTGCTTGTTACTTACGAAACTTCAAACCCTTTGAATTGCTTAGCTGATTTTCTGTCTCATATAATTAGAGTGTATTGCTGGTCCTCTGGATCGAATCTTTACTATACTGCTACGTGCTTATTTGTGTTAGAAAATAAACCTTTTAGCACACGAAAAACCCCTTTATCTATTTGGCGCCGTTGCGACGGGGACCAATTCCAAACCTCTAATTTTCAGACTGAATTTTAGTCTAAGCTACTAACTTGTTCTATTTCTTTTTCTGCGTGTGTTTCAGGTGTATGACCACAAGGACTACAAGGAGTAAAAGTTCAGGATGTCTACTCACCTTAAGCAACGAAGAACTGCGAAATTTAGAACGAGCAAACCGACAACAAAGGCCTAATATCGTCACTATGAGCGACCAAGGCAATGCGGATTTAGCTGCTGAACTCCTAAGGCTGCAACAACATATGGCACAGATGCAACAGCAGCAGCGACGACAAGAACATCAACGTGAACAGCAGTGTGCAATCGGGGATATCGATAATCCACACGCTTTCTACAGGAACAAAGCCGCGATTGTTCCTCCTACTGTTGAGAGGCAAGACTATGAGATCAAGCCTCATATGATATCGCTTGTGAAGTAGCATTTATTCCATGGACTTCCAGCAGAAATTCCGATGGATCACATCAAGAATTTCGAGGAAATCTGCTCTACCACCAGCTCTAATGGAATGAACCCAGATTTTTTGAAGTGCAAGCTATTTCCATTCTCCCTTGCGGATAAAGCATCACGATGGCTTAAGTCCCTACCTCCTAGTTCTATCACAAATTGGACTCAGTGCAGATCAGCTTTTCTGGATCACTTCTACACTAAGACGAAAACTGCTGCATTGAGGAATAAAATCTCATCGTTCCAGCAACATTCTGGAGAGCCTTTCTGTGAGGCATGGGAGTGATTTAAGGAGTACAGCAGAGAGTGACCTCACCACGGATTCACGGATGAGAACTTGCTGGGAATTTTCTATGATGGTGTTGACTGGGATTATCGGAACGCGTTGAATACTGCAAGCAATGACGACTTCATGACCAAGACCAGGGAAGGTGCTTACGAGTTGATTGAGAATTTGGCTACAACTTCAGCAACAAGTCTTAGGAGTATGACAGAAGCAAGAAAACCAGTGGCATGGATACTCAGAAAATCGATGAGCTAATGGCTAAGGTTGACCTTTTGCCTAAGGGAAACCAAAGAACATTTCACTTTGTTGATGAAAATGGAGAGCCTCTTTCCCAAGAGATTGGTGAAGAAGAAGATGTTGATCAGCAAGAAGTCAGCTATGTGAATGGACAGGGATTTGTGCAGAACCGTGGCTTCAACCAGAACTATAGGAATCACCCTAATCTGTCTTATAGAAGCACAAATGTCGAAAATCCCAAGGACCAAGTGTATCCACAGCAATCTAGAACTCAGAATCTGGGTTTTCAGAAAAACTTCTCTCAAAGCTTTCAAGGGAAGCAACTTGTACCTTATAAAGCTCAAAACCGATTCCAAGGAGGAAATCAACAAGGACAACAATTCACCAATTTCCAAGCTTCTACAAGTTCTGGAAATAATTCTCAGGATGAGCTGAAGAATATGATGCAACAACTCATCATGAGCCAGCAGAAGTCAGCCAATGAGATTAACAACATGTACTCGGACTTAAACAGTAAATACGAAGTTATTTACACTCACATGAAACATCTAGATACTCAAATTACGCAAAACGGAGAAGCGATCAAGAGACCACAAGGAGTATTACCTGGAAGACCAGAGACGAATCCAAGGAAATAGTTTGTCAATGCAGTGGAGCTGAGAAGTGGAAGAGTTTTACAACCTGCAGAAAAAGTGAAAAATTCAATAGGGTCAGTCGCTGAGCACCCGCACAGCCCTGCGGAGCATCCGCTCCCGACAAAGCTCAAACAGATGATGAACTTAACCTGGAATCTGATGAACCCCGACCTGATAAACCTGTAGAAAGGTTACGTTCTCGCGTCTATACCCCTCCAGTTCCTTACCCAGTTCCTCCAAGGAAGTCTCAAAAGGATTTGGAAGAAGCAAAGTGCAAAGAGATGCTACAAGACTTGAATATTAGGCTTCCACTAGTAGATTTAATCCAGATGACTCCGGCTATGAAGAAGTATGTGAAAGGGTTGATTGTTGGAAATGTTTCCACTGAGAAGAATGTGATGCTGGTCTCGAAAAACTGTATTGTTGTACTACAAAACAAGATGCCAAAGAAGCTTGAGGACACAGGGAAATTTGTCCTCTCGGTGCAAATAGGAGCAGATATTATTGCTGGCTCTTTGTGTGATCTAGGTTCAAGTGTGAATCTGATGCCATACTCTGTGGCAAAGAGGTTAGGATTCACAAAATTCAAGCTGACAAAAATTCAAGCTTCCGGTTGGTACTCTAGAAGATTTATATGTCAAAATCGGTAATACCTTCATCCCAATTGATTTCGTGGTTCTGAAACTTGATGAAGAACCAAAAGATCCTCTGATTTTGGGGCACCCATTCCTACGCACACCTGGTGCGATTATCGACGTGAGAAGTGGCAGAATTGATCTCCATCTAGGAGACATCACTATGAAGTTCGAAATGATCAGGATGTTCAAGAAACCCACGCTGGATGGGCAGACTTTTACTGTAGAAAACGCCATGGAAATCTCAGATGAAGTGGCTGAGGAGATTCTAGCTGATGATCCTTTGGAGATAGTGTTAACTCAAGCTGAAAAACATGGTTTTCTTAGCGAGGATACAGCTGGGTTTGCCAAGATGTTGGATTCAAGTCAGCTTCTGGAGAAGATGGTAGTGTACATGAACATGGAAGCGGAGGAAAATTTTATTTCAGGAACATTTAACGAAGCGACTGCTCTGAAGGGAGCACCCGCTCCAAAAAATCTGGTCGATGATCCTTGGATGGAGCTGAAAGCTCCAAAACTTGAACTCAAAACCCTTCCTGCTGGGCTACGGTACGCGTTTCTGGGGCCTAACTCCACCTATCCTGTGATTATGAACTCTGATTTGAACAATATTGAAGTTGCCTTGCTTTTGTGTTTGTTAAGAAAATATAGAAAAGCTATAGGCTACTCGTTAGATGATATCACTGGAATTTCTCTTGATATTTGCATGCATAGGATACATCTAGAGGATGAATCGATGACTTCTGTAGAACATCAGAGGAGGTTAAACCCGAATCTAAAAGATTTTGTCAAGAAAGAGATAATGAAACTTCTAGAGGCTGGTGTAATCTATGCGATTTCTGATAGCAATTGGGTTAGTTCTGTCCATGTAGTACCCAAGAAAGGTGACATAACTGTAGTTGAAAATAACAAAAAATGAGTTGATTCCAAGTAGAATTGTTACAGGCCATAGGATGTGTATAGATTATCGGAAACTAAATGCTGCTACTCGCAAAGATCATTATCCTTTACCGTTCATTGATCAGATGCTTGAGAGATTAGCTAACCATCCTTAATATTGTTTTCTAGATGGTTTTTTTGGTTTCATTCAGATCCCTATCCATCCCGATGACCATGAGAAGATGACATTCACTTGTCCTTATAGCACTTTCGCATATCGCATAATGCCATTTGGCTTGGGCAATGCCCCAACAACATTCCAGCGCTGCATGATGTCGATTTTTACTGACCTAATCGAAGACATTATGGAGGTTTTCATGGACAATTTTTCAGTCTATGGAAGCACTTTCTCTGTCTCTTTGTCAAACTTATGTAGGGTTTTACAGCGCTGCGAGGAGAAACACCTTGTGTTGAACTGGGAGAAGTGCCACTTCATGGTCAGAGTTGGTCGAGTTTTGGGACATCAGATTTCAGAAAAGGGTATTGAAGTGGACAAGGCAAAAATCAAGGTTATGATGAGCTTGCAACCGCCGAATTCTGTCAAAAGAATAAGTAGTTTTCTAGGACATGCCGGTTTCTACCGGAGGTTTATCAAAGATTTTTCCAAGATAGCGAGGCCTCTAACTCAGCTGCTGTGTAAAGTTGTCAAGTTCGAGTTTGATAATGCTTGCTTGGAGGCATTTCACACAATCATAGGCGCCTTGATCAATGCTCCAATTGTGCAACCACCGAATTGGGGTTTGCCTTTCGAAATGATGACTAATGCTAGTGACTATGCAGTAGGAGCGGTTCTGGGTCAAAGGACAGACAAGAGGCTGCATGTAATCTACTACGCCAGCCGCACTCTTGATGAATCTCAATGCCGATATGCCACAACCGAAAAGGAGTTGCTTGCGGTTGTGTTCGCCTTTGAAAAGTTTTGATCCTACCTTGTTGGGTCGAAGGTAATTGTTCATACAGATCATGTGGCACTGAAGTACTTACTCACAAAGAAGGATGCAAAACCGAGACTCTTGCGATGGATACTTTTGCTACAAGAGTTCGATTTGGAAATCAAGGACAAGAAAGGGATCGAAAACGGAGTTGCAGACCATTTGTCCAGAATGAAGGTTGAGGATGAGATACCTATAGATGAAAACCTTCCAGATGAGCATGTATACTCAGTTTATTCTTGTGAAGTGGTGGAACACCCGTTCAGACCGGAGCACCTGCTCAGCTCGGAGCACCCGCTCAAGACTGGAGCGCCCGCTCTAGGCGGAATCTGCAGTTCAATTTCTACGGGAAGAAACAGAGCTTTCCCATGTTTTGGAGAGATCGCTAACTACCTGGCTGCTGAGAAAGAGCCTGAGGATTTTGTCAGAAATAAGAAGAAAAAGTTTCTACGAGATATAAGGCGATATTTTTGGGATGAGCCCTACTTGTACAAGCATTGCTCAGAT
>VBRH01001621.1:8913-25417 GCA_014578085.1 Cardamine resedifolia
AGGCTTGCCATTGAATATCTCTGTATTTCTTTCCTTTTGCGAAAAAATACTGTTACTGTTGTTTGATCCTTAGACTTCATCTCTGTCTTTACCAAATTTTGTTTAAACTTACAAACCAATAATCAGTGTGTTGCTAGTTTCTTTTGGTGTTGAGATTATGATGAGATGTTTTCAACTTTGATGATATGATAAATGAGTGTTTCTTTTACCAAATCTGAAACTGCTAAACTATGTTGTCACTAAAAGTTTCTGATTGATTTTTCAGATGAAGAAATGAGACTGGATTTCTAAAATTGAACATTATATAATCCATACAATTGTGGAAAAGATAGTTTCAGACTCATCTCTTATATTTCAAGAGGAATAATGTCTTGTTTTTCTCATTAGTACTACAATGAAAGTTGATATATGAGAGAGGATTATTGTGTTTTGTTTGTGTAATGAGAAAACAAAAAGTAAGAAAGAGAGTAAAGTAGAAATGGTAAAAGCCAAACCGCAACAAACCTTTAAGCCTCGACAAAGTTATGTTGTTTCTAAGAAAATTTCATTAATTTTGTCATTAATTAGGTCAAATAATAAGCAACTCTGCGATGTCATTTAAATAAGTCTGCGATATAACATCTGCGGTAACATGCAGGTAACAAATCTGTCATATTATATCTACGAACACTAAAAAGATTATTATTGTAAGAACAAATGTCTGCCGTAAAACGAATTAAAAGTCTGCCATAACTAATGTTTGTTTTTTCTAAAAACACAAACTCTTCCGTAACAAGAAACAAATCTGCGATTACTACAACGACAATCTAACAATTAATTTTGGTTAATCAAATCTACGGCCACTTGTAGGTAAAACAAAACTCTACAGCAACTAAATAAACAATCTACAGAGAAAAATTAAGTCTGCCAAAATATATCTGCGACAAAATAAAAATCTACCGTAGAAATTCTTACATCTTAAGTGCACTAAACAATCTGCTGCCTCTATTGCGATTTTCAGAAATAAATCTACGGAGGTTAGTAACTCTGCGATTAATTTAAAACTCTGCCACTATTAAGATAAATAAATCTCCGGTTAAAACTAAATCTGCAAAACAACTTTTCGACGGAACATTAAATCTTCCACATAAACTAATCTGCCACAACATAGAGCTGTAGATTTATTTTGCAGATTTTTGTTTCTGCGGTGGCAAAGTTGTAAATACTTACTATTTTTCCCAAAAAAACGAAAGAAAATGCTGATGTGGCTTTAATTGATAATGGTAGTCTTGTAATTAAGTTTTTCCTAACAAATGGTTTTAAGGATATTTTTGTTATTAAAAAAACTCACTTAACTCTTATTTTTCTTAAGTTAAATAAGTAATTAAATCAGTTATTAAGATTATTATAGTATTTCTCCCTATTTTTAAATTACCTCAACATAACTATTGTTGTTTAGTTATGTGATGTTATGTTTTTTTCTCAAAAATAATCAATGACGCATAAAAATATATATTTTGATATTTAAATCTTTTATTATTCTATGAAAAAACTCCTTCAAACATCTCTATATTCACTTTTTTTTTTTGGACAAACATACATCTCTATATTCACAAAACAACGTTTTTGATTTGAAATATAGAAAGTAATTTATATTTGTAATATTGTAGTAGTAGGAGTAATGGGAAATGTGCAACGAGGATTGCAAGGCTAGTATTGCAGTACACTTTTCCCAGATAAAGATGGGACATGTGCTTATTGTGCATATGGCAAGTTTTGCACAAGTGTAGGATGTTTTGCCTTTTGTGTGAAGAAATACAGGGCGAATACTCTCAAGTCAAGTCGTTGCATCGGACCTACTATGAGAAGTCGTTATCCTAGATGTGAATGCCTTCACGATTGTCCTTAATTTCTTTTTGTTTACAAGAAAACTCAAGTCATATTTATAATTAGTAAGAGCCTTATAATAAAATAACTAGGCTATATCATTCATAATTTAAAAGTAAACTTTATGAGTGATATTTGAATGAATGTTTTGGATGTCAAAATTTTATATTATAATAAAAAATACAGCTATAATTTTTAATGGTATTCTTTGTAATATTTTACAATTATAATGTCAGTTTTTTTAAAATTACAACTGGATTCATCTCAGAGTTGGAAGCGGTCAATTAGTTAGATTTTTGTTAGACAACTAAGTTTTAAACCCATATTATATTTCGTGAGTAGTTTAATATATTTTTGAAAAAATCATATGTGATGTATAATATTTATCAAAAATATTATATTTCTATATAAGATATGATAAAAATAGATCTAGTATTTGAAAATAAATTATTGTTTTGTTTCGCTCTATCACAAGTGTCACAAGACTTTTCAAACTCCGTAAAACTACTAGAAAACCATACTTATTTGATAAAAGAGAAAGCACTCTAGATGACGGATACCCTAAGCGATGATGCCATAAATCTTGTGTGTATAATCTCCCAACATGATCAGCTTGAATCTTAATCGCATCGGTGTAGTGGTAGACCCCATCATGTTTTTTTATCCGCACCAATCAAAATCCTCGAAGCTAGGTCATGTATCACACACAACTTTTTAGTAAATAATACGAACTCAGCAACTTCTCGCAGAAGTTGTGCAAATGAAATCAAGGTAAATAATAAGTGTGATGCATAGAACACATTAGTGGGCACAAGTTTATTGACAAGTTTGAAGATGCCATGTTTGGTTGCCCAAGCGAGCGTGTCGTCTGGTAATTGAATACGAAACGGTGTGATTGAAATGACATCAGTGAGTAAAGTAATATCACCCGTCATATAGTGAGAAGCACCCGAGTAAATGATTATATTATATTGTGCATTATTTCCAAACAAGAAGAGTTTATCTTTCTTATCAGAGAGTTTCGGGGACTGAGCTTGAGGATGTTTTTGGTTATTGAGAAAACTTGCCAACGAAGCCCAATGATCTTGTGAGAAATTCGGGATTATGCTGGCTGCGGTTCATTAGATGTTACAACATCACCGCCAAATGCATTGTACACACAAAATCCAGACCCACGTCCTCTGCGACATCGACCTCCTCCTCTGCCACCTGATTGGCTTTTTTTGTCCATCACTCGGGATATGATGTGTCATGGTTTGATTCTATATGTTATTGAGTCTTTTATCGATTCTAGGATTACGTTTTGTATCTTTTTCTCTTTGTTTAGTGTTTTTACAGGTTTTATGTTGCTTTGGAGGAAAACATGATGTTTTGTGATGAAAACGCGGATTTGGAGATGTAGAGTCATGCATAAGCTTCAGAAGTTTGACATTCGTTGGAAGTCTTTCCGATGTCGGATATTGATGATATTCAGTTACAAGATAACATTTTGAGTTAGATTTCATTTGTCACCGGTCTCAGGTCATTTTCTCATTGATGGTTCAAGAGTTAGGCACGTTTTACTAAAGATAGGTCAATCTTGCGAACAAATGAAGCATATGCAGAAAAGGTGTGTTTGGAAATAGGGGATCGACTGATCCTCATTGAGATTGATCGATCCCATGCCATACTCTTTTCTTTTTCCTATTTTCAAAAGGTTTTGGCTTTCTTTTCATATAAATAGGGTTGCTCGACCCAATATCAATTCCAACTTGTTATTTTTGTTTTTAGCTTTTCGTTTTCATACCTAAAGGGATATGTGTCATGTAAGTGAACATATCAGAATTGTTTAGATTGCTGGCGTATTTATCTAGGGCTCAAATACTAGTTCTACTAGTGCTCTGGAGATTCATAGTTAGATAGTTAGTACTGTGGGCGTAGGCTAATATTACAATAGTGTTTTGAGTTCTATAACGGTTCATTAACAAATCTCTGGTTAGGTAAATAGCTTACTCGATCATTGATATATGCGACATTCCATGTGCCTAGAATTTCTCTCCATTCGTTTACATGCGTTTAATTTACTATTATCTACTTTATGCAAATCATGATAACCATACAAACATATTTCGTTCTAGCTCTATTCGTTGCATCACAATTCGTAGTGTGACATTGGTCTTTGTGAGATTCAACCCTAATCTTTACTTTAGCGCACAACTGTGCACTTGCAGTGATAAAGAAGGTTAAAACCTGAGACATCAACATACCCCGAAATTTGATAGTAATTGACTGAGTCATGACCTGGTTTCCCGCAATGAACACACGCACGATGAATTACGAGTTGTCCTTGGTGTCGAAGACTGAGCAGGGTTAAACCGAGGCAGGATGGAGTGGTGTTGTGAGGATGTTGACGACGTTGCCGAAAACCCAACTACAGGAACCTTTTCTTCGGTTCCACGCATGGCATTCAATTTTCTTTCTTCTTGAATAATTTGAGAGTACAAGGAATCTAATGACAAGTCTGTTTGTCTACCCAAGAGAATGGAATGTGTTGTTTCGAACCGTGAGTTATCAAGTCCCATAAGGAACTGATGGACTCGAATTTTCTCCTAGGCTAGCTTTCTCATACTTCACCATGGAGGCGCAACAAGTGAAACCCGTATCCAAGTCAGCTAGGTCATCCCACATGATCTTGATTATGCCAAAGAAAATCTCCACAATATCCCCATCTTGTTTGCAGGCTGCAATATCGGCAAGGAATTTGTGTATACGTGTGTCGTCACCCATAGAAAAACGCCTCTGAAAGCTTGCCCACATAGCTTTAGCGTTGCTTACAAGAGACATAGAAGGTCAGATTTTTGGTTCTATGTTGCTGTAGATCCAACCTATTATGAATCATCAGAATCAAAGGACGGTCTCTTTAGGGTTAAGTCGATAAACCCTAACATTCGTTGGTATGAAGTGAGTTTATCATCAACTTCGACCATCTTTCGTAGTTAGCTTCATTTACTTGAATCGGCGTTTGTACCTGCCATGTGTTGTTTAACGGATGCAAGTGAAACGGCGATATCAATTTTTCAACTATCATGGTTTGTGATTTCTCTGACTCGCTATCACTTATGATTTTTTAATGAAAAATCGAACAATATCGAGTAGACATGATTAAGAGTAAAACGATTTATTAAAGCACAAAACTTTTGAAAAACAAAGACTCAGAAAAAAATGGATCAAGAGTCAATGGAAGGCTCTGCTACCATGTTAAACTCTGATTGTTATGTATTATTGATCAATCATACATGACGTATATATATATATACATGTATTAGAGGTATAAGTGAATTCTTAAATATAGGAGTCTCGCTTATCAAAATCTAAGATATAATCTTATCACTAATACGCCACATAACCATTTGTTACGTGTAATGTAAGAGGTTCGTGGACAAATGCTCAAAGGAATTGTGAAGAGGCTTGGATTTTACAAAACCATTATGGTGAAACTTTGGTCCACATTAGTCGTTCCTTTTCATTGATTCCCTCTCGTTTTGAAGCGGAACTTTCTAGCTTTTTATGGGTAATGGAAAGTCTGAGTAATCTCCATCAAAACCAGGTTATTTTTGAGATATCAAATGCATGTTTGATTGAGATTTTATCAAACCCGCGATGCTCGCCTCTGTTCCGTGTTCATCTGGCTAAGTTACATAGCTTCCTTAATCGTTTTCAAGAATTGAGGGTATTTTCTAACCCTCAGAGCTGCAACAAAGCGGCCAACACCATTGCTCCAAGCGTTAACCGAGAAATCAATCCTATAACCATTGCGGAGTGACCCTCTTTGGATTCGAGATCTACTTTAACCGTTGCAGATCCTTGTTCTTACATCACGGTCTTCTTCTCCATGTCAACTCATTATATCAACGTCAAACATGAGTTGTTTAACTCCTTTGGCCGCTGGGACTTTGGTTTCATTTCTTTTCTACCCACCTATTGGTGGTTTCTCATTGCTCTTGCTCTATTTCGTCCTTTCACCTCTATTTTCAGAGCTCTCTAAGATTTTTTATCATATTATTGAAGTATTACTCAGCGGAAAAAACGACATTAGAACTTCCTCAATATCAAAAAGAGCAAAGTTCACTGTTCGGGTACAAACCAAACGAAAGAATACAGAGAAGAGGCTCTACAAATCGAGCATAATAGCGCAAAAAATAAGATCAGAAAGACGATGTGTCAACGACTCTTTTCAACAAGATGTGAGTCAGTGAGTGTAACCAAACCGAACCACCAATAGATAAATAACAACTCAACAGAGTCAGCTTGGGCCAATCCCGTGCTTGCGGCCGCTAATTTTATAAGTAATGTTTAGGCCCTCAATGTTCTAAAGCTTCCTTTAATTTAGTGGCATAGTTATAGTGACTCATTTGTTATTATCTCCGATTCAAATCTTCAAAAGGTTTTTTTTTCTTTTTTCACAACCTAACAAATCAATTAAGGAAATGGAATTTATAATACATAAATAAAGAAGAAAACAAAGTATAAATTAAGCACACAAAGGAAAAAAATCCTAATTGAAACCTAAATCTTCATCAGGCCCCAAATCTTCATCAGGCCCCAATCCAAAGGGGTAGGGCAAATGTGCAAATACCCATAATTCAATTCTATTTTCAAAAAATAAAATCTTAAGAAAAATGCCTATTTTTATTTTAAATATTAAAAAGACGCCCAAAAATATTATATATAATATAAGAGTCTATTTTTCGTTTTTTTTATTAAAAGTTAAATAAAAAAGTTCATATTTATTAAAATAAATACCGAGAAGGGTCTAAAATTTGTTTTTTTCAATGAAGGCAAAATTTATTAAAAATGGTTAACTGCCTACGCCTTTTCCTACAGTGACGCTTCTGCCTCAATTAACCAGACTCTCAATCTCTTGATTTTACCCCGCATACTATGACATTTAAATATAATTACCCCTAATTTTTTTTCCTCTGCCCAATTACATCTACGAAGCTAAAATCTGTAAATTGTGATCAAAATAATTAAATCGCGTTTAGCAAATAGTGATTGCCCAATACCCAATTTTACCCGAACCCAAACCCTATCTTAACCCGGTTTTGATCTAACCCAATTTAGATTGGAAATTTGGGATTTAGGTTTTTTTTTTTTTTTCACTCGATCGCGACAAGATATGAAATTGAGAGATTGAGAGTGATTGATAGAAAGTGAGAGATTGAGAGAGAAAGACAAGCTTCAGAAGCTTCCACGCGACAGAGAGATGTCGAGCAGAGAGAGAAGTGGACCTTCCACGCGATGGAGAGCGAGAGAAGCTTCAGAAGCTTCAGAAGATTTAGAGGATTGCGATACTGAGAGAGATGAGATACCTAATCCACGACGAGAAAGGAGTGAAGCTTCAGGGCATTTCGAGAATGACTGAGAGGAGATACCTAACAGAGAAATCGAGATGGATGAAGGCATTGTTCTCAGGTAAGAAAGTCGAGTGAAATTTAGGTGTTATGGAAAATTTCGAGAGTGAGAGAGAGCTAAATTAGAGTTGAATTAAAGTTGAATTAGTTTCTCTCTAAGATTTGTAATCGAAAAGTGATAGAGAAGACAATGTCTTGTTCCGAGAGTGAGAGAGATGAGATAAGTTTCAGTGTTTTAGCTAATGGTATATTAATGTTTTTTTACTTCACGGAAAACGTGGAGGAAGACTTGAATCGTGAGGAGCAGGGTAATGGAGATGGAGATGAAGAAACAAATTTTTTTGATAAAGATGAGGAAATACTTGGAAGATATTAGTATGAAATTAGAAGAAGATGTTGCTGACTTTGTTGATGAGGAGTATAGGGAGAGACACACAATTCAAGAGAGCTCGGATGAAGCAGAGGAAGATGAAGATGAATTTATTTTCCAGAAAAGAAGAATGGGAAAGAAAGGTGATAAGTTAGCACTAGGAAGTTCCTTCTATACATGATATCAGTTCAAGCAAGTTGTGTTAGAGTATGCATTGAGCAAAGCAAGGAACATCAAACAAGGTAGATGGGATAAGACTAAGATTGCTTATATATGTGGTGATGCTTCTAAACAATGCAAGTGAAGAGTTTATTGCTCCTATGATAAACTAAGTAAGAAGTTTGTTGTGAAGACTAGGTATACGTCTCATAGTTGTAGTAGAAATGGGAATTGCGCAATGCTAAAGGGTCCAGTGATTGCTCAACTTATCATGGACAAATTGAGGATACAACCGAATTGTATGCCTGAAGAAATTCAGAGTCTTATCAAGGAGAACTGGAGAATAGTAATGTAACAACCCAATACCCACTTCAGGAATTGGACCTGAGGCCCAGCAAGGCCCATCAGATTTGGAAGAAACCCTTGGTATTTTTCTTCTATTTAAGAGAGCCTCCACCATATTTTATGCATCTAAAACCTAATAGCCGTCAAACCTCTACAGAAATTGAGTCTCAAGAGCAAAACCTAATCTCCCCACTCCCTCCAGCCGGAAACCGCCGCCGCCACCGTCATCAGTGATTTTTCTGGTAAGTCATGGCCCTCTTTTTTCCTTTTGAGCCGAATCTTCAAACGGCCGGATCACCCTAATTGCTTGGAATTTCGTAGATCCGAGACCACCAATAGATTTATATCGTCGAAACGAGTTCTGAATTCCGAGCACAGCCGACGCCGCCGCCGCACACGCCCAACTCACCGCCGGAAGTTTGGGCAGAGACTCAGCGACTCGCTGGATCAACTCAGCGAGCTAACTTGGTTGACTGTTGACTCGGTTCACTGTTGAATCTGTTGACCATTGACTTGTTGACTGTTTACCAGAGTTGACCAGTGTGTGTCGATCGACACAGATACTAGTATTCGTGCCAGCTTTCCGTGGGTGGTCATGTCGACCGACACCAGAGTTGTGTAAATCGACACCGGATGTGCGTCGACCGACACCGGATGTGCATCGACCGACACCGAATGTACGTCGACCGACACCAGGTGGGTGTCAATCGACACCAGTACCTATACTCGTGACCTCCGTAGTAGTTTGCAGTCGTGTCGACCGATACCCTTCATGAGTTTCGATCGACACAGGCATCTCATTAGCAAAATGCTCTTCAATATTATTCAAATCCACGAGTTTATCACTATTTATACGTCTTTTTAGCACATGAATAAGCTCTTTATCATTTCTCAACATGATGGCATTGCACAGATACATTGGATTAGCGTCTGTCCTTCCAGGAAGGAATCCATCTTCCCTTTTTACAGACCCTGCAGTCTGTGCAACCTATGTATCCAGCTTCTTCACATAAGTGTTCAGAGCTTCGAACTTCCCATTCAAATCCATGTACAGAGCATTAATCTTCCCATTGAAGTCAACCGTGATCTTCTGTTGACCCTCTAGTATCTGCTCAAGCATAGATTCCATCTTACATTGCTCAGTTGGTGCAGGGGGTGTCTCGTAAGATGAAGATCCATAGTTCCTGCTGAAATTGTTGTTTCTCTAGAAAGGCTTCTGATACTGAGGCTTAGAGACATAACCAGAAGAGTTTTGATTGCATGTGAAGGCGTTCCTCGGACCCTGAAAACCAGTATCACCAATGTAGTTGACATTCTCCTCTTAGTATATTTCCTCTGGCTCAAATGTCTTAACTTCTGCAGAAAACTGAACTGACTTCTTGTTCACCAGAATGTTGTGAACCGAATCCAGCTTAGTCTTCAACTCAACAATCTGCCTCCCATCAATATTTCCAGCTTGTTTGTGCCTCTCAAAATCAGCATTCTTGGTGCTATTGCTAGCCACCAAGTTTTCAATCAACACACAAGCTTCTTCAGGGGACCTCGTGTTGAAGTTCACATTGCTAGCAGCATCTAGAGCCATATGATATCTTCAATCAACACCTCTGAAGAAAATACCTAGCAGCTGAACTTCAGAAACCCATGGTGGGGACAATCTCTCTGGTACACTTTGAATCGCACCCAAGCAGCCTTGAATGCCTCAGTCGGCCTCTGCGTGAACTGAGAGATGTTGTTCCTTAAGTCCTCTGACCTCACATCATCATAGAAGTGGCGCAAAAATGCCTTCTTCATATCTCCCAGTTAGTGAGAGATCCCGTTGGTAACTGCTTCAACCAATAAGCTGCTTCACCACTAAGAGAGTGTGGGGAAAAGCTTACAAAAGAGGTAGTCATAGCTGACTCCATTATGTTTCATGCTAGTTACCAAGTCCTCGAGTACTTGAACGTGTATTGTCTCTTTGATCGAGTCTGTGTCTTGCATGTTAAACCAGACATAGGAGATTTATATGTTTTCACATATTGATTGATTCGCATGTTAAGGTGTAGTGTGTGATATATATACATATAGCATTGTATTAAGGGACTTGGGCGGACACACAGTCGGGTGGGCTGGGGTATAATCGGAGGCATAAGTGAGGAGGGAACATGCGGTTGATCTATTGAGTTGTGTCCCTAAGATCAATAAATCGTCCACTGGGCGGTGTGGCAGGGCACTAGCCCTGACATGAAGCCTCTACGGAGGGTGGGCGGATCACTCAATCCACATAGGACTATTGTTTGTTTTGTTTGGATGCTTTAGGTGTCGTGTTTTCTACATGTTTAGGTCTAGACTCTCGTGGTTGTGGTGAAACCGGGTTTGACTTGCGTGTTGCCCCTAGCATCCTAAACCTCACTGAGTAACTCCCCTGTTACTCACCACTTTCTCTTCCTTTCTTATATTTCAGGTAAGCGTGATGAGTAGTCGAATGTGCGGGACAGTATAGTGCTGTTTTGGGATCAACGCGTTTTTATTACATTTATTTTCTGATTGTTTTATTGATTCGGATTCTCAACTTTGGTTTAATTCGATTTATTTGATTATTGATTATTTTTTACATGAATTTTCTTGATTAATAAAGTTAATCTTTTGAAAATTGGTGTTACTTGAGTAAGAAGTTAGGGTTAGTGACACGCCGTTCTCGAGAGAGGAGGAGACGGGTGTTACAAGTAAGTACAAGAGATCAATGCTAGAGAGGTAGACTATTAGTATTGAAGTTGCTTGAGAAGGAGTACAATGAACAGTTTGCTCATCTCCGTGGGTATGCGGAAGAGATACTCTTCACAAATCCGAGATCAGCTGCAGTAGTTGATACATATACTAATGTGGCTGGTGAAGATGTGTTTGATAAGTTCTATGTTTATATAGCAAGGCTAAAAAACACTTAGGGTACGTGTTATCGTCCAATTATTGGCCTTGATGGCACATTCTTGAAAGTTGTTGTTAAAGGAGTATTGTTAATAGCTGTTGGACATGATGCAAACAATCAGATTTATCCTATTTCTTGGGCCATGGTACAAAAACAGAATGGACCAAACTGGTTGTGGTTTGTGAGCCAACTGAAGCATGACTTAGATCTTCAAATAGGAGATGGAGTAGTCATTATCTCGGATAGAGCAAGGTAAGCAATTTTTATTTCATATAAGTTCATCACATTGTCAATTTGTATTTCATATAACCATCTCCAGTTTGCAGGGACTTCTTTACTAATTAAATACATGTTTACAGGGACTTCTTACTCCTGTGAGGGATGAATTACCATCTGCTGAACATAGAATGTGTGTTAAGCATATTGTGGAGAACTTGAAGAATAATGGGCAAGATCTTACAAAGCTGATGGTTTGGAACCTACCTTGGAGCTATATTGAGGTTGAGTTTGAAGAGAATCGTAGGAAGCTGTATGACTACGGTGTGAATTTACATGATGATGTGATGAAGGAGAAACCTGAGGCTTGGTGTCTTGTATGTTACAAACTTGGCAGTTTTTGTGAGGATGTTGACAACAATTCAACAAAGTCATACAACTCAACTATTACCAAAGCTAGAGCAAAGGCTTTGGTACCCATGTTAGAGATGATTCGGAGGCAGGCTATGGCTCGCATCACCAAGAGAAGTAAGAAATCACAGAGATGGGAAGGCAATTTTTCTAAGTATGTGAGAAGACACTAGCATTAGAAAGGAAGGATGCTGACAAATGCTCAATAATTCCTGCGACTCATGGAGTCCATGAAGTGTTCCTCTATGGGAATTCTTACACAGTCAACACAAGGAATCAAACTTGTTAATGTGGAAAGTATCAAATCACAGGTATATCTCTTTTTCGTCTATTTGAAATGGTTATTTTAATTGAGAGTTTTTAATTGGATTGAGTATTTTTATAGGCATACCGTGTGAACATCATATGGAGCTATGATAAATGCATGTTTGGATGTTGATGACTATGTTTCTCCATGGTTCTCGAAAGATATGTGGCAAATGACTTATGAGAACAATATGAAACCTGTTAGAGGACCAAGGTTCTGGATGAAGAGAAGTGATCGCCTGGTAGTCGAGCGTCCAGAATCTGACTTACCTGGAAGAAAGAAAAAATCTAAGAAGATAAAAAAAGAGAATAAAAGTAAACACGAGTCACCAAAGAAGAAACGTAAACATGTACAAAAATTGCCTAGGACAAGCTGCATAATTCATTGTTGGAACTGTGGTGAAGAAAGCCACAACTACTTGGGTTGTAAGATAAATCCAAAGAAGAAGCCAAAGATATTTATAGAAACAGAGACAGTTGAGGTATCAATTACTCTCTTTGTAGTGCTTTTCTGAATATTTTTGATGGTTTTCCTTAGTTATGCCTTAGATCTCTTGGTTCTAATCTTTTTCTTATTCTTTGCAGGCTTCATCCTCATCTCAAGCTCATATTCAGTCTTCAGGCTCATCTCAAGGACCTGATATGATTTCACTCACTCAACCTTCTCAAATGACCGACTGAAAGTTCTTTAGGTTCATGGGTTCAAATGACCAAACAATGTGTTTTGCTATTTTCTTGGTTTTATGATATATTATTTTGGTATTTTGTTGGTTTAAAACCATGAATGTTGTGTTATGGGTCTATTGTTGAAAACAATGAATGTTATGCTATTTTGTTGTTTCTTCTCTCTATCTCTCTATCTGTACAAATACAAGAGAGTAAGCTATATCTCTCTAATAAGAAGCTTTGAAACATCACGAATCTAACTCGCATAAAGTTCTCAAAGACATCAAAGACAAACTCATAACAAGTTCTCTCCAAAAAGACTAGATGATAAATCTAACTTACAACACGTTATCAAAGAGAAACATACAACATCAAAGACAAACTCGTAATAAGTTTTGTCCAAAAACACTACATCATCATAAATCAAACTCACAACAAGTTCTAAAACAAACAAAACTAAAAACTTCTCAAACAAACCAAACTAACCCATCACAAGCTTTCCACAGATCCATCCTATTACTCCTACAACAACCACGGTTATCCCAACTCTTTTAGCCATCTCTCGAGCCATCTCTTGAATTGTTGCATCTGCCATCATCATTTATTCCTTCATCTTCTCTTTTATCTCTTCCTTCAGCTTCTCTTTCATCTCTTCTTCCATATCAAGCACCAACTTTTCTGAAGCTCAAAGTTGGTCAGCATCTCCTTTTTCAATTCTTCCACTTCATCTACAAGTCTCATGAGTTTCACATCAACCATTCTTGTCTCGTCGAGCAAAGCTTCGTCAATCCATTTGAAGAGACGTTCCTCCGTTTTCCTCTACACAACCATTAAAACAATGAAGATTCACGATTTCAAGAAAAATACATGAATCTACAAAAAAAAAAAACTCTCAATGTACGACGAACCTGTAATACAATCTCGCACCACTAGAATCGCCGAAATGGATTCTCATTTGTCTGAGAACAGTATGTCGTAAGCTTCCTCCCACACCAACATCTCGTTGGGAGAAGAACTGCTCATGGTGATTTCAAAGCTATCACTCTATCTATGTCTTTGTACCTCGCTGAAGCTCTCTCTCTCTCTCTCTCTCTCTCTCTCTCTCTCTCTCTCTCAAATGCAAAAGAGATGGTTAGTGAAGAACAAACCCTAAATCCCCAAATTTTCAATCTAAATTGGGTTAAATCGATTTAGAGTCAAAACCGGGTTAAGTCGGGGTTTGGGTTCGGGTAAATTTGGGTATTGGGCAATCACTATTTGCTAAACGCGATTTACTTACTTTGATCGCAATTTAGAGATTTTAGCTTTGTAGGTGCAATTGGGCAGATGAAAAAAAATCAGGGGTAACCGTACTTAAATGTCATAGTATGGGGATAAAATGAAGAGATTGAGAGTATGGGTTAATTGACGCAGAAGTGGCACTGTAGGGGAGGCGTAGGCAGTCAACCCAAAAAAAAAAAATTCTAATTGAAACCTAAATCTTCATCAAGCCCGAACCAAAGGGGTAGGGCAAAGGTGCAAATACCGAGGATTCAATTCCATTTAAAAAAACAATTTAAGAAAAATACCCATTTTTATTTTAAATATTAGAAAGATGCCCAAAAATATTATATATAATATAAAATTCCATTTTTGTTTTTCTTATTAAAAGTTAAATAAAAAAGGTTCATATTTATTAAAATAAATACCGAGAAGGGCCTAAAATCTTTTCTTGTTTAATGAAGGCCAAATTATTTTTTTGCCCTAGGACATTTATATTTCTTGGACCAGGGCTGATCTTCATCTCCTCTTCTCTCATCTTCTTCCTCCTCTCACAGAAATCGTAGCCGTTCTCTGTTTGAGTTGTTGTCTCGTTTGTACTGTGTCTCTAAAACCTTTGTCGGAAGTTTTCTGGTGAGTTTTGTTCATTTTTAATTTTGATTTTTATTGGTCAAATACTGCAACGAGAGAAACAAGGCACCAAATCTTACTCTATCTAACAATTTCATTTTTTTCTTAATGACAATGAGATAACTTCCTCGTTGGGAATCAGAGCCGGAAACCACCAGTCATCTATTCTTTACTTGTCCTCATGCACGACAAGTCTGGGACTCTTCATATGCTTTCCTACTGATGCTCTATATATCAATTTTGATTTTCTGTTTTGGTGATTAAAAGCGGATGATTTGGAGTTGGATCAAGTCCGATGCTACCCACGGATTACGTGGATGATGATATGGAAGGCGTGGAACGATAAGGTGTTCGATGGTGTAAGTAAATCACCAAACAAGACTTGGAATACAGCTATAAGAGAATACAAGGTATGGTTCGATGCGAATAAGAAAGGGGATAACGAGGACTCTCATGTTGCGATCACGAATATCTCCTTGAACTCTGCTTCAGTTGCTGGTGCAAACAATTTTAAATGCAGGACTGACGCAGCTTGGAAGGATGTGAATGATACGTGTGGATTGGGATGGTGTCTTCTCAACGCTTTTAACCACCCGATTTATATTGGTTTGAAAGGAATGTGCAGATGTTTATCGGCAACTCACACTGAGCTAATGGGCTTAATATATGGTAGATATCCACCCGTCCTGTGTCTCATTTGAAACATATTGCAAGGATCTATTAGCTATTATGGAATGTCCTTAAAATGACATATTTTACCATGCGAAGCTTGCGGATTTTGGTTCGTTGAAAGGAAAACTCCCTGATGCGACCCTCGTGAGGAATCACAACCCAAAATCGTCACCGAGATGTTAAGACAAGGATAATTGATATGCACATATTTTACATGTTTTACACATTTATTTTTATCCCGTTTTGTCTCATTTCACATCATTTAGAAGTGTAAATATGTATTTGAGTTTCGTTTCGCATAAGTTCGCATCTTAGAGTCATAGGTTGTTTTTCCTAGCATTTTGCATTGTTTTGAGTCTTTTTAGGTGTATAGGAGTCTTTTCACACCCTGATACACCAACTTCCCTTTCCCGTGGTCAAACTCGACTCGAGGTGAACGGATTGAAGAAACGACGGTCTTTATGGAGAATTGCAGCTCCCAGCGGCCACCCCCGCTACCATTGGCCGCTACAAAATGCAAAAGCAGAGCCAGATCAATGTGTCATAAAGATAGACTCAGACAAAGACTTTGCGTTCCGATTTAGCTCCAGCGTCCTTCATGAAAGTTATAGGAAATTTAGTTAGCTTTCTAATAGAGGTGTTTTCGAGTAATTATCATCAGCGGTTAAGGAGATATGATCCATTTAGTGAAGACCGCTACAACAGAACCGCGAAGGACGATCCCAGCGGCCAGGACCGCTACAACAGAACCGCTAGAAGCGACCGCAGTGGTCAGGACCGCTCTGGAGGGACCGCTAGGATCACCATGGAGTGTTCTGAAGCTCTGGTGTCAATCCCAGCGGTCGTTTGACCGCTGTGCCTCCCCCACTGCAACCCGCACGAGAAGAGCCAGTCCAAAGTGTCTGAAATATTGACTCCGAAGAAGACTTTCTGTTCCGATTTAGCTCCAGCGTCCTTCATAAAAGTTGTATGAAATTGAGTTAGCTTTCTAATGGAGGTGGTTTCAAGTAATTTGCATCAGCGGTTAAGGAGATACGACCTATTTAGTGAAGGCCGCTATTCCAGCTCCGAAGAGAGGCGCACGTGCAGATCATAGCGGTCATGACCGCTGCCACTGGACTGCTGTAAGCTGCACATGACATTCCTAGTGGGCCTGACCGCTGTGAACCACCCGCTACCTATGCCTACACGTCATTTTTGCTCATTTCCCTATAAATAGTTGTAAAAATACTTCTAAACCTAAGTTTTTCTTCCTCTTGAGTTGGTTTTTCGTCCAAACTCATCTCTTGATGATTTGGGTTGTTC
>VBRH01001622.1:0-10648 GCA_014578085.1 Cardamine resedifolia
TTGGACACAGAAAAAAAATCCATCTTTCTATCAATAATTTTCAATCAATCTCCAAGAAACTCTTGTACACCGCAATTCTCGACGGAGGTCCTACATGCATTTGCAAATCATGTGCGTGCTAGATCTGAGTTGCGTGATTCAAGTGTACATCGAGAATTGCAAGCAGATCTAGTCAAACACATATGGGCAAGATTCGGAATGTTACGTGATCAAAGAGAATTATAAGTTTGTGAGTTGAATTTATTATACTAATTAAGTTATGTGTGTTTTATTTGTGTTGTGTGTTTATTAATGAATTGTAGTGCGTTTTATGTTTTTTCATAATTTTATTTGTTTAAATAATAACTCTCTCTATTTCTAGTCTTTATTTTTCGCAATTATTTTTAGTTAAGAATATAAAAAAAATTATTTAAAAAATATTTAACTTTTAATTATTTTAAATTAGTTCCAATCGGTGATTGTTATCAATATGTCAATATTTAACTCTTAATTATTTAATTTAACTCTTAATCACAAAAACATAAAATAAAACAAAAATAATGAAATAAAAAAGGTGGGATAGGATGTTGAAACCATTGTAGAATGTAAAATTTTAGTGGGTATTGAATTATTAGGTGGAAGAGAAAGTAGAAGACGTGGAAGATAAAGAAAATAATGTGGAGGGTGTTGAGTGTTGAAACTATTGTGGGTAGTCTAACGACATTTTTATTAACTCGGAGCAAAGTTTATACTATTTATCTCTCTAGAATCATGATTGACATACCCTACTCCCTAGATTAGAACTCCCAACTTAGAATAAAACGTATAAAGACTCATCCTTTGACATTTTTCTTCTATTTAACCCCAAATTGTTATCCAACTTAATATATAGATACAACTCAAACCTGTGGTATGGTCTAAAATTCTCCATAAAATATCCACTTAGCATCTTGCTCGTAGAATGATCTCCTCCGGTTAGTCTAGAACCTTGAGACTTGGATATACAACAATTAAGTTTCCTTCTCCCCTTGAACATACTAATGGCGCGATTTAAAATGTTACATGACAATTAAGTTTCTTTCAAACTATTTTTACTAACACTTTAAAAATCTTGAAATTTTAAGCTTTTTTATATCTCTAATGTAGTTGGTAAACTACTCTCACAGTTTTATTACATGAGTATAACTCTGATTCATTTTCTTATGGATTAATGTTCTGTTAGATTCGGTTTATTTTTTCAATTTTTAAACGTTTGCTCATGGAATAAAAATCACGGTATAATAATGTTTAGTTTAAAATTCGACACAATGTATGAAAAGTTCAGAACTCCTTAATTAGAAGAAGAAAAAAAAAAAGACATTGAAAAAAAAGTTTGTCGTGAGGGTGCATTACAAATATTTCTACGGCATAACATTGTCGTGAACGTGTTGTTGTCATCTTTCAATAACTTTCTTTCTATATAACTTATGAGGAAGGTATAATCTACAGCCACAGAGAACAACAATATAATTGAATAGACAAAAGCTTCTTGTTTCGCAATACAACTACTCAAGTTTCCAAGCATGAAGAAAAAGCCAAAACTCCTGAGGCCAAAGGTTACTACTCTTGGTCGAATAATATCTGCTCCCTGTACTTGTATCACTCCCACCACCACCACCGTGATCACTCCCTTCCATGTCGCTCTCTTCGGCGTTTCCCGGTTTAAATATGAACAAACCATGGCCTGTTCCTGGCGTACTAAACAACCAATCATACACATCCCAAAACACTTGAACCGGTTGTTTATCTACAAGCACGGTTTGATTCCCTCTAAATTTCCATTGCAGATTCTTGACTTGTACCAAGACAATCCCATCTATGCTTATCCACATCTCTGGATCTTTAGGCCCTGAGATCGAGCTTTCGACGATTATCTCGTGCTCTTTTTTCTTATCGTAAAACTTAGCCCTCGTCGAGAAAGATTTCTTCCCAAACACGTTTTCTTTCTTGTAAAACAAGGCAGCTTCGACCAAAGCTGGCCTTGACTTTGTTCTCTTGAAAGCCTTCTTTTTGTAATCACCCACCAACAAAACCACCTCTTCATCAGAAACTAGAGCCACGTAGAAGTCCGAGCTCGGCTCGGGACTACTCGCGAATTTCGCAGACCTAAAATCCCAATACACCTCTATAGGGTTACCTTCGACCTCGAACGTTTTGTATCCTTTCTTGTTCCAGAAATGCCATGGCTTGAGATCAACCTTACAACAATAATTCATATCGCCTTCCACGCTAGTGACCATGACCGTAAGCGAATGGTTCATGAGATTCTTGGACCAAATAATCGTTACATTTCTCCAAGATCCGAATATATGCGTTTGGTAGATGCATGTCACGGTGCTTTGTGCTGTCTTATACGTTACAGGATCCTCTGTTATCTTCTCTGCGAATTGACTGCTCCCTGTCGAATGTGATCTAAAGGACATGATCGCTTCTCAACTCCGACACACAAAAGATAACAAATTCTATCGTAAAATAGGTTTTACATAACAACCAATGGAATCAAAGATCTGTCACATGCTCGTGAAGAAGCCTTTTGTAGCTTCTTCAAAAGATCAAGGAATTGGAGAAAGGAAACGAACGAACAAAAGAGATCAAATTGAGAAGATAAGTTTTTGGGAGAATTTTCTGGAGATTTTTGGATAGAGATAGAGAGGAGAAAATAGATTAAGGAAGAATGATTGGGAGAAGAAGAGAAATCTCCATGTAAGGATGATGATGACGCGTAAGGACGTTGAAGGGTGTCTCATCTTATCAAAACAGAGATTGTTTTTGTTTTGCAATATCCGTTTTTACTTTCTATTTTTTTTTTTTTGGGTAAAAACTTATAATAATAACAAATCCAGTTGGGTTTCTTCAATGCCAGTCGTTTTGTTTTGCTTAAAATACAACAAAATATTTGACTCTTCTCTATAATTTTTTGGTTATGTTCTGTTTGTTAGTTGGTTTCATGTATATTTTCAAGAACAAGAGTTATTAATTAGTTAGTACAAATGGTTTCTTTATTTTATTGTCTTCACTTTTGTTGTCACAAACAAATAAGTATACTTCTGTTTTATACTGTAGCTTGAAGGATCTTATGGGTTCATTAAATCGCACATGGAGAACAATCGTGGATCGTAACTAGAAAAAAAAAAAAATCATACAATAGGATATTAGATAGATTTATATCAAATATAATGAGTCTGTGATAGTATGTTATATAATCGATTAAAAAGCTACTCCCTCTATTTATAGATAAGTGTTGTTTTATGATTTGATTTTTTGTTTTATATTAAATGTCGTTTTAGAATTTCAATGTAAATGTTTGATCAATTTTTCAGTTTTATCCTCACTGTTTTAATTTATTGAGCAATAAAAAAATTCTAGAGTATATCAATTAGAGATAAAACAAAATTAATTATTTTCTCAGTACATATATAAACGAAAAATTACTAGGTTCAACTAAATGTCCAAGTTAATATTATTTGAAACAAATATCATTGAGGTCCAACCCAAAGAATCTCATGCCTAAAGCAAAATGAAATCATTTTAGCCCAACATAGAAAGTTCAACATCTTAGGAATTGAACATGAGACAATAAGGCTAAATTTCAATGATTCAGCCACTATAATACATTAAATTTCTAAAAAATGATGCCCTAAATATAATAGGTTAGTTAGGAGATTATGTAGTTTTTAAATTTTTATCGATAGATTAGGTAGTTTTAAGTTTTTATTTGGAGAATGAAATGTTTTTATGGTAGTTTTTTAAGAAATAGATGGGTTTTGATTGTCTCTCTCATCTGTCATCTCTCTCTTTCTCGCTCTATCTCTCCTAAAACTTAAACTACCTAAAAACTATCATATTTCCCAATAAAAACTTAAAAACTACCAAGTCTTCAAAATTTCCCTAATATATATATTCTTTGTGATGCATAAACCATAAGTTTTATTTACTTTACCCCAGAATCGACTATGTATCGAACTATCAGTACTGTGATAGTTATCGAGTTATAAGAGCACCTCCATTAATTAGATACTCACTAAGTATCTAACTAATAAAATAATATTTATGTTTAGTTTAAATTATGTTGAGAAACTCATCTAATTATGGGTCTCCATTGGTTAAAATATCTAAAAAATATAATGCTAATTTTGTTGTCATTTGTTTTGTAATTTAATTTTATTTGAAAAAAGAAATTGATAACATGGTGAGACTCGTTTTTCTACTCAGTTACTCTAAAATTTACCAATCACGTCTAATATGTTTAGTGTTCTGAAGTGGAATTGATGTGGGGCGGATAAAATATATTAGCTATTAAATTTTTACTAGATACATGTTACGGATTAGTGGCACATTGATAGATTCAAGATTTTCAAACTTTTATTGATTTTTCGGTAATTCAGGACTATATTTTTTTCACCCCAGTTGCAATAAATCGATTTGACAAACAAGATCCGATGCTTGACGTTTTGTTTTTTGTTTTTGTTTTTTGTTTTTGGTGTGGTTTTAATCCAATGCTTGACGTTATTCACATTTGTGGACTATATTTGTTATGATGATCTCAAAAGAATTAAAATTTATCATGGTAATAAACGTATATGATATATTTGAATGAATTATACCAATTCATGTGATACGAGCATCATGGAAAAGGTGTCGTCCCGCGTTAAAACGTTGGTTATAAAGTATTGGTACCAAAGATATCAAATTCTCAAAATTACCTTTTTAGTTAACCTCCAAGACAAGTAAAGTACCCTCCACACTCGCACGCGTATGCAAGTATTGGTAGCAGAGATGCATTCCCAAACAAACCGAAAAGCAGAAAATGGGTCCATTTGGGAATCATATAAAACTGAAGATGTTGTCTAGTTTGTCATTTTATCATTGGTCCATGACGTTATCTTCATGTTCGCGTGTGCAATGCGACCTTACCGGATCATATATTTGTCTTCTTTTTATTAAGAAAAAAAAAAGAAAGAAAATGAATGGAATATTAGAATTTTACTAAGATATTTGTATATCATGATAGTGTATTAGATCTAACTTACACCAAAAGTTAGTTCGAGAGTAAATGATTATCACATACTTTATAAAGACTACATTGCTCAATATCCAACCAATATGGGATAATTTTAATAATTAGTAGTATATTTAGATGACAATAGTAAATAACTTTTTCCAATATATGCCAAAATGACCAAATGGGCAAAAAAAAGTAATAAAGAAGATATTGAGTTTTTTTTTTTAAGAAATTCAGATACGCGGTGTCTAAACCCTATAATACCACTCCCTTATAATTATGACATCTCATGCATCATAAAAGAGAGATGCCTCATAATTGAAAGCTCGATCCCCTATTAGACTGTTATTCTAAGAGAGTCTATTTCACTCGATGCTCAAAAACATTTCTACAAGCATTTGCATACATTCACATTCTCAAAATATTCTAACTTCTGAAATATTCACCCCTAAAAGCATTTCCATATAAATTTTAAGACAGATAAACTATCACAAAATGCTAGATTATATCCGTATGATATTATGTATGTCAATTTTGTAACTTCAGCTTGAATTTCTGAACTATATTACTTAATATAAAGATGTTGACAAAATAAAAACATCCTCATACACTATAAGCACTCAATCACCCACATGTATTTCACTTTGCCTCACACAAGTACTATCAGTTTCAACTTTTCATCTTATGTTAGAGTTATGTCTACTCTTGACTTGTCTTTAAGACTCTCATTCATCTCCTCTTGACTAATCTACTCGTCTTAATTAATCTATCATCTTCACTTGATTTGTCTTCTAGTCTTCATTTCTTTATCTCTTCGTAACTCTGAATTGTATCATGAATATATACATTTGTGCATCATTTGCTTTCAATTAATCAAATAAGAGAATCACACATCATTTACTTTCCTCTTCCTTTTTGTTTCACCTTCTCGCATTCTCTTTCAACTCCTTTCCTAGCTTTTTCTTATTTCAGCGTTGATTTTTTTTTGAAAAGCAACCACTGTTTTTCAAAGATTAGTCCACATAGGACCATACTATGTGGATTAAATGGTCACTGGCTTATTAACTTTTTTTTTTTGTTTTGACCATTTTACAAAATATATCAATGGGAAACAATTTTCCTATAGTAAAATAATTTTATAATAGAAATATAATTTCATCTTAAAGTTTAGAGAAGACAATGATTAGATTAGGACCAACCAACCTGTAATAAATTATCAGTTTTTGTTGCTAAAAATAGAACGGAGACTCCCATTATTCTGCGCCATGTGACCACTTGAGCATCTTATCATTTTGACTCCAAAACCACTACTTTCCCACATTTGGCATATTGGTTAAGGATTTAAAGACTTATACACCATGAATGGGGTTCCAATAAAAAATGCAATTTTCTTGTAGGTTAATGGATGAAAGTTTGTCAGAAATTCCAAAGTGTTGTAGATAGAGTTGTCCGTCATGGTCTCGTGTGTTACGGGATATTCTGTCCATCATAAAAATATCGTATATGCAGAACTGTTCGTCGTAGATCCGAATCTTGCGAAGAGAGTATGTCCATAATGAGAATGTCGTACATGTAGATTCTGCATGTTGAGACGAAAAAATAAAAAACCAGCTTATTTTCCTATGCTTTCCTCTTTCAGCAACAAATAAATGTTGCAAATCAATATTATTTCGGACCGTAGAAGATGATTTCTTAATATCACCTTCTTCTTTTTTTGTTAAAGGGTTTTAAAAAAAAAAAGATTTTTTAATATCACTTGGTTCAAAATGATATTTATATATGGCTTTTGGAAGCGCAAACATATTGTTCTTACTTCTTACCAGAATATTAAGTTTTAAAAAGGGTTCATTATTTTAATAAGTTATCCTCTGTCTTGTAATATAATTGGAAAATTATTTTTTTTTTAAAAGAAAAAAAATACGACTATTCAATGCAATCTCAGTATAAAGAAGCATCGCTCATGGCACAACCAAAACAGAAAGTCCAACAAAAATACACAGAGAGTATCAGAAGAAGAATAAGAATGAAGTTTACAAATCCCTTATCGTTTCTTCTTTCACTTCTTCTTCTTCTTCTCCACCTAAGTTTAAAACCTATCCTTGCTTCTAAAAATGTACATTCATTACCCATTTTTACCTAATAACAACTCTTTCATATTAAGCTTTTAACAAACAAACAAAAAAATCTTTCATATTACATTCTCTTTTAATCAGTATTAATTGTTGTGTAATTTCAGCCGTCTTCATATGTGGTGTACTTTGGAGCTCACTCCCATGTCGGAGAGATAACAGAAGATGACATGGATCGTGTCAGAGAAACCCATTACGACTTTCTTGCTTCCTTCACTGGAAGGTCTCTTAAACATTATCTCATTTATATAAATTACTTAATCTATTACCATTTTCATGACTTAAGTCTTGATTCTATGTAAACAGCCGTGAGAGAGCCACAGACGCCATTTTCTACTCATACACAAAGCACATCAATGGTTTCGCAGCTCATCTCGACCACGACCTCGCATCAGCAATCTCCAGTAAGTATTACATTACATTTTTACGTTTTTTTTTTGTCTCTGTTTAAGCTTCGGGGTTAACTCTGTTTCTCTTGTCTTGATGATTCCTCAAGAACACCCTGAAGTTGTGTCTGTATTCCCAAACAAAGCCTTGAAGCTTCACACCACTCGGTCATGGGACTTCTTGGGTTTGGAACACAACTCTTTCATTCCTTCTTCTTCCATTTGGAGAAAAGCCAGATTCGGAGAAGATAGTATCATCGCAAATCTCGATACGGGTTTGTTCTCTCCTCAGATCTTTTCCCTTTTTACCCTTCTTCTGTTTTATGGTTTTTAATTCTTTTTTTGGTCAACCTTTGCAACTTCGGGAGCCTTGAGATGGGTCTTGGGGAAGATACGCACCTAATTTTAATTATTATAAATTTTCTAAATGGGTTTGACTTGCATTACAAGAAATATACAAAAAGAGATTTTATTTAGCTAGTAATTGAGATCTCGAGATGTCAGTAATAAGAATCAAATCGGCCATATATATATATATATGCACGCATGTGCGCATATGCATATTCATTAATATGCACATTCTTTTATTTCAAAAATAATTATATTATTCTAGATGACTTTAGCATATAGTTTGACTTGAATCATAAACACTAAAACCTTGTAACTTAGGTTTATTTACCAAATTCTTTAGTAAATAATTTTGTTTTTAAAGAATTTAGGAGAACGAATTTAATATATTTACTAGAGGATTTGGTATATATATGGAGAAAGTTGGAGACATTTGTACTTAGAGACTTTTGTTTTTCGAACAGAAAAGTTGGTGAATATGAGACAATTGTCTTATGAGACAAAGTTAATGCATTTTATTGTAGGTAACTTCATAGTTTTAATGATTTTCAATAGTGTATACTAAGTATAGTAGTTATGAGTTTCATAGAATCAAAAGTAAAAAGTAATGTCCCAACCCAAGTCAAGTGGGTAGTCTAGTGGTCTTAGTGTTCTCTAAATGAAATTGAGCTCTGTATACTAGTTTGATTTTTGTTCGGAAGGGATGTATTATGAGAGGCTGGTCCTGGTCAATAAAGACTACGAACCTAAGGGTTCCAAAACTTATTTTCTCACAGAATCTGAGCTTAAAAGTTTATAAAGAATATGTTTGGGAATTAGGAATAACATGACCCCGGTTACGGTTATAACGGTTACGTTTAGTTAACCACCTGTTACGATTAAATTTTTTGTTTTATTTTAACTTTAACTATTTAATATACGGTTAATGCGATTACAGTTAAAACGGTTACAGTTAAAAACAATTACAATTATATACAGTTACGGTTATTACGGTTAAATACAATTCGATTATTTAATAATCATGATAAAAACTAACATAAGTGATGTTTTTACTAAAAGAAAAATAAAATTAACTTCTATTGAAAGAATTAGATGATGATATATCAACTAATACTTATTAATATAATTGATTATATATATATATATATATATTTTGCTCTATTTTTAAAACGGTTAAGGTTATAATTTTAAAGTTATATCATACGGTTAACCACCAATTTTTATACGGTTACGGTTAATTAACGGTTACGGTTAATAATTTATTTTAACCATACCATAACTAATATATATTTTACGGTTAACGGTTACGGTTATTAACCATTTGATACGGTTACGGTCGGGTTACGATTGAAAGTGAAACGGTTACGGTCCGAAATACGATTACGGTTAGATTTTGGTTATGTCTAAATTTAGGATGATAAAGTTGGGGTATGCATGCATGAGAGCTAGAACCTTTCATACCCTTCTTTGAATAATTTGGTATTGATTCATAAAAGCAATATACAACTAAATTGATTGGTTGTGTGATTATGAGACATCATAACCTATTTCTCTTCTAACTTTTTATAACTTAATCCCAATTATTATCTATGATTAATCAATAAGAATCAGAATCTACAAAAATATATACTAAATTAGTTGTTTGCTAAACTAATATCTTTGATATGATTGTGTCTATAAAAAGGTGTGTGGCCAGAATCAAAGAGCTTTAGAGATGAAGGCTTGGGACCAATTCCTTCAAGATGGAAGGGAATATGTCAAAACCAAAAAGATGCCACTTTCCATTGCAATAGGTTCCTCTCTCTTTTACATTTTATTATTTTAAATTGGTGTTCAATCATTTTCACGTTTAAGTAATAATTATCAAAAGATACAAAACAAATTCTGGAATTATCTGTTCTCATTTTTTAGGAGTTGACACACATTCACTCACACACGTAGTTTTGTTATGCTTGTGGTGGAATTAAGTGTATTTGTTTCATATAAATCAATTCACAATTTTAATCAACAAAAAGAAGACACGTGCACTAAGCACTCATTAAATTTTGTAAAAAGTCATATTATTTAGGCTTTGAGTTCCCTACTTCAATATCTGTGGGTTTGTTTTTGGTAAAAACAAAAATAGAACTCATTATTTGGAACTTTTGATAACCCCTTGATGGGTTGAATATTTTGGAGTAACTGGATTAGATCACTATTTATTTTTATGTTTTTCTTAAAGTTTATAAGACACTAAATTATATACTATTTTCTAAATACCATACTTTTGTTTAATACTAAATATCATTTTTTATTTTTTTCAATAAAAAATAGTTTAAAATAAAAATTGCATGTTAATTAACTCTTACAACAGAGTTATCTAGCCGATTGATCATATATTCCATTTCCCATTTCACCTACTTTTGTTTTTATAGAATCTTTTTTATCTAGACATTTTTTATTCTGATTTCTTCATACCTTTTTATCTGTATTTCGTGGCGAAAGATAGAAATGGAAACACAAAAAGAAACCAAAAAAAAAAAAGAACCAAACAAATATTCATATGGTAGATTCTAATTTTCTTTGAAATGGATTCAATTCTTAATATTTTGATTATAAAGTTTAAATCCACATCAATTTTGTAATATTCTTTTCGTCAATACATGTTTTAATTATAGGGTAAAAACTAAATACCCTGTAAAGTACCTTGCTCCGATCAGTTTCCTTCATTCACATTTGTTATTAGCGTAACAATGTTAAAAAAAAAATATATACAAATTTTAACA
>VBRH01001623.1:0-13336 GCA_014578085.1 Cardamine resedifolia
GTGTCATAGATCATTTTTAAAAGTTTTGGGACCGAATTGTAAAGCTGTAAAAATCGGAGGACTTTGTTGCAATTCGGGAAACTTGGTTGAAAAATCTCTTCTTCTTCTTCTTGCCCTGAGTGTGAGACTCACCATTTTTGGGGGAGAAGCTTGAGCTTGAGTTGAGCTTGTAAGAGAAGAGGAAGGAGAAGAAGAAGAAGGAGAAGAGAGAAGGGGGTTTGGAAGGCTTCAAGAGGACAGATCCGACGAGTTCTAGGAGAAAAGAGGATCGGAGGATCAAATGGACTCCTTTTGATTCGAAACATTTTGGGTATGTAGCCAACTATTATATCTTGATATAGCCGAAAACCGCTTGTCAATAGGAGTTATGGTTAGGAAGTTATGGCCGTTCTTCTAGGTCGGAAGTTTTCAAATCGGAGTTCACCGCCGTTGAACTTCAAAGGCGATTTCCCGGCTAACCGTAGGGAGCCAGGAGACGATCCACCTATCAATGGAAAGCCCCAGATGTCAGCTTTCTAGAACCACCGGCCGATTTGAATTCCGATGAATATTTTGGCCGGAATCGTAGTTTTAAATAATCGCGGCGGAGGGTGGTGGAAAGTGTGGTGGGGGTGGTGGCCGGAAAAGTTGGTGGAGAGTTGGTTGGCTGGCGGGTAGAAGTGAAAAATTACGAAAAGTAGAAGTTAATTAGTAATAATTAGGAGTTAATTAAATTTTAATTAACTTTTGATTATTTTAATTTTCTAGGTTGCGTTCGGAATTTATAAGGGTTATTTATCTCGCGTGGTGTCGGGAATTTCTGTGCGTGATCCAGATGAGTGCAGGACCGTAGGATTAATTCAGGAATAGTGAGTAGATAAATATGTTTTTCTGGGTAGACCATTGGATGAGAGTCATGACATGTTATTGATTGGATAGTGGTATGAATTACATATTTTTGTACTGCATTATTTCCGTGTTTTAATCCATGTTTGTACGGGAGGATTGTTTCACTCAGTGTTTGGTTTTCCAAACGCTGATGCNTTTTTTAGGTTGCGTTCGGTAATTTTAAGGGTTTTTCATCTCGCGTGGTGTCGGGAATTTCTGTGCGTGATCCAGGTGAGTGCAGGACCGTAGGATTAATTCAGGAATAGTGAGTAGATTAATATGTTTTTCTGGGTAGACCATTGGATGAGAGTCATGACATGTTATTGATTGGATAGTGGTATGAATTACATATTTTTGTACTGCATTATTTCCGTGTTTTAATCCATGTTTGTACGGGAGGATTGTTTCACTCAGTGTTTGGTTTTCCAAACGCTGATGCATCACTGTTGTCGATGCAGGTAAAGATAAAGTGTGATCGTGGGATCGAGGCAGTGAGGAGGGGATGATTAAGACTCGGGTTTATTTTGCAGTTTTAGTTTTAAACTGTATTGTCGTTGTTTAATAATTATGTTTAAGTGTTTAGTTCGATTGCGAATTTATTGGTATATAATAAATCGCGGTCGTTGATTTTGTTTAATAATATTTATGGGAATATTATTAAATGCAAAAAAAAAAAATGCGGTTGTTTCAGAACTCTTTAGCGCTAGACCTTGTCATGGGACCAACATGAACAATCAGTGCTGCATCCTCTTCAGCTCCAAGCTCCTCAGGTTCAAGATGCGGTTTAGCTCCAAGCTTCAAGCTATCCAAGTTCACATCAACAAGGGTGTTTGAAGGAAATATGAGTACATCACATAGTTGCAAAAGAGAGAAGGAAAAAGGATTGATTGAGGTTAGAAGGATTTTTGGTTAAGGGTGTGGAACCACTAAGAGTGAGTGGCCATTCAGGATCGACAAAAGAGTGGTAAAAATGGGGAAAGGAATCCTGAATGTTTTGCTCGTTTCCGTGATCTAACACATCCAATGAGAAAGAAATAATTTTGGTTATTTGTCAAATAAAATAGAGTTGATGTTAGTTCCAACAGAATCTCTACAAGATGAGGTTTAAGGAGAGTGATCTAGCTGCGGTGTTCTAGATATTGTCTGCTCTAGGTGAATCCTGTCAAAGTTATTAAGAATACATACTGGTCAATATCATCATATAACAAGGTCATAATTTCCTACATAGTTTTGACTCAATAAAATAGAAAACGTAAAAACGACTCGATAAAATTCATTAAAATGACTCTAAGCTAAAACCAAAAAGAAATAAAATCCGGTAGTAACGGATAAACATCCTCCCCTAGACTTAAATCACAATATCTCCAGTGTGAAAAAGTTGGTGAAAAGATGGGAATGACTTGATAATAAATAAAATTAAAATAAATAAAGGAAAATAAAAGATGGGATAAGTAGCTGATACGGTGGTGGTAAATGCTCTCATGGCGTGATGAGAGTGAGGCGAAGTGGTGAATCCTATGTGGTGTCGTAAGGAAAGGGATTGTTGTGATGTCCCGTAGTCCTAAGAACAGTCCTCATACGCGCCATGCATCTGTCCTTCATTGCGTTCTCTTGCTGAAGCATGCCGTACATCTCTCTCTCCTCTACAAGGGTGAGGCCGTCGTCCGTAGGTAATGGTGGCAGTGGCTGGCATAGAGGTGGAAGTCTGGTGGATCCAAGGACAATCCTAGCCTTTCTCTTGACATAGTAGCCGATGGTGTATTGGAGGTAGCCGTCGTGGAACTTCACATTTGCGGGAGTCCAACTCATTGTCTCCCTGCTTAGTCATGGTAAAGAGGTAGAGGGGCGTTGAATGGTGTGTACCAATGTGGGCGGAACCGTGTATCGATAGCCAAACATGTCGGGTTCCATTTGGGCGCCGGAAATGACCTTCATGGAGGAGAGCCATTGGAGATCCATCCAAGAATCATCTTGGCGCAGAGACCTCGTATCAAGATCAACTCATCCCAGTCTCATAATTTTGGTGATAACACTGCCGTATTTGGTGGAGGGATTTAGGTCCGAGCAAGTGAAACTGTCGAACTTCACCTTGATAAATCTCGCGGCTAGTAAAGAAGTGTGATGTACTCGAGGGGCTGAAAGTGTGAATGGAGCTTGGAGAACAAAAATTTCATCGTGAAGAACTTTTCCTTGGTTTTTCCTAGCAAACAAAGTGTTAGCAAGGACACAATGTACGAGTTTTACCGACGGGTGCTTAATGTGGCTTGATTTTTCTCATTGGAGCTATAGGTGCCATGATTTTTACCCAAAAGTTGGTGCTAGCGGATGAGCTATACTCGATGCCATCGTGGTATTCAAATCCAAGTGACTCTCCCAATTGTTTAATCGTCAATGAATAAGTAACGCCGTCAATGATAAAGCTCAAGATCCCATCACGTGCAATCGGGTTCTTGCATTTGGGGTAGGAGAGCGTGACGGTGGCCAGGAACTGTCTTGTTTCTTCCACGTATGTGGGATTAGTGAGGGATAGGAATGCGCGCATGTGGAGAGCGTCCAAGTACCACATCACATCCTCACCGATAGCCAAAGAATAGATAGTCTCGTAGTTTATTTTGAGTGTTGGGAAAATGTCAATCTTATCAATCGCGGATTTGTAGTCCTTGAAGGGGTCCATCTTTTGTCCGTATTGGACCATCTTAGGTCCCGTGCTTCTCGTAGGTGCTTGTTGTTCCGTATGGGAACAACACAGTAATGAATGCATCCACACTCGTAGAGGCACATCATCGTCGAGTGGTGGTTGCACTACTTTTCCTCTTGAAGTGTTACTCCTTTCCTTGCCTCTTCCTTTATCGTGAGCATGCTTTGTTCGCGTCTCATCAAACTCATCGGTCAATGTCACTATTCGTCATGGTTTCTCGCGATTCACTCCGTTGGCCGAGTTCTTTGATTTGATTTGTGCCTCCATATCTACCTAAAGACATGAGAAACAAAACAAAATTCAAGTAAGTGTCCATGAATGTGAATCGATCATGTGATATTTGAACAATCATGTTGTCAAACATATGTATAAATCATAGCATAAGTAGATGTCAATGAAAGTATCAAGTGGTAGCAAGAGTTGAAAGTTTTTCAAATCGAAATTCAATTTCCGTTTTTGAAATATCACCAAAATTATAAACCCCAAATTCTCAAATTTCATTTTCAAACATGTTAAAAACTCAACCAATAAGTGATATACATGATCAATGAAGTGCAATGAAGTGAATTTCATCAAATTTGCATCATTAATTTTGAATTTCTAAAGAACCCTAATATCAACATATGAGAATTTCAAATCCGTCAAGTAGATCACTATAAAATCAATGGTTAAGCATCCTAAGATCAGTGTATTGAATTCCCCAACAAGTCCTAGCAATCTAAATGCTTGTATGATGAAGAATTTACAAATACCTAATATGAGATTGATAAAGAAATTGAGAAATAGAAATACATACCTCTGCAATTGATAGTGAATAAGAGTGGATTTGAAATCCTAAGGAAATTTGAATGAGAAATATGTGAAAACTTGTAAGAAAACTCTAAAGTTAGAGAAATGTGATTTTTGTGTTCAATCTCTCCTAAGTGTGGAAAATATGAAGTGATATAGCTTTGATCCAAAAAGTAAAACCTTATCTCTTTTAAAAGCGGTTTTTAAACCCAAAAAAGTTTTTGAATTTTTTTTTGTCTAAAACCGTGATTTAGTAAACTTACCTTGGCCTACATGCATATGGTTTAGTTGTGTCTAGAAACGAGCCTCCGTTTAGCTTGAATGATCGGGAAACGGGAACAGAGAGAATCAGAACATGAAGGGACCGGAGGCAACGAGGGAGCGCTGCGGCAGCAGAGCCCGCATCCGTGTTGGATGCCCGTTCTGGCGTGGCTCCAGTGTACAGTGGAGCGCTGGCTGCTCGTGTTCCGTCTTTCGTCTTCTCGACTTACCTCCTGTGTGATATTTGTTTCTCTTGATTGTTCTTCATGAATGGATCAAGTGCTCGGTGTTTTAAGACTTCTTGCCCAACTCATTTTCTTTTTTCCTTCAATCACGGTTCTCCTAACCGTCGATACTCTTCTTTCTTCTTCATCTTTTTGCTTTTCTATTTTCTAATTTTTTTGTGTTTTTCTGGTTTATCCTAAGACACTAAACTGAAACTATTAGTACTAAATGCTAATAAACTTAAATGAAACATACATAATGCAATGTAAGATGTGTTGACGCAAAATGGAGCCATGAGAAACAGGAAGGGCAGCTGGCCCGGCGGCAGAGCACGCAACAGCGCTGGAATGGCATTCTGGCGCTGCATTGGTTCTTCAGGAGCGCTTACAAGGCTTCTTCCCGTCTCGGCTCCAAGTTTTCCTCCGTCTTCCTTTTTCTTTTGTTTTTTAATTTTTTTATGCAAAACCTGAATCCAAAATATGCAAAACAATGAAAGTAAACTAATCTAAATGTTAAAAAACCTTACGAATGGGTTGCCTCCCATTAAGCGCTTTTGGTTTAAGTCGTTAGCTCGACTTACACTTGCAGAAAGCAATGGGTATGTAATCTTTCATAATTTTTTCGATCATCTTGCTTGGAAACTAGAGTCAAAATCGTAGAATTGACACCTCGAGGCATAAAACCGTAGAGAAAGAAGGACTGTACAACGGTCATCATATCTTTTCCCACAACTGACCATGCTTCACGATAGAACTCAACAGGATACCCATCAGATCTTGGAGCCTTATCACAAGGCATAGATAAACCACTCGTTTGGTCTCCTTTGCCGTAACTGGTTCTACAAGTTTAGCTGCATCTTGCGAAGTGCATCGGTAGTCAATGAGAGTTTCTATATATGCGTCAGATACCATCTCTACTTCCTGGGAATTATTGTGTAGAAAATTCTGGAAATGACCACCTCTTCAAACTTAATATCGTCCAGATCCGTTAAGATACGCCCATCAGCCATTGTAATTTGCCATATAGAATTTTTCGTTGCTCGACTCTTTACAGTTCTATGAAAAAAGTCATGTTATGATCCCCAGAGTTGAGCCAATTAACACGTGATTTTTGTTTGTAGAACTTCTCCTCTCATAATGATTCCAAATCGTTGTAGCCTCTGAGACAGCAGCAAAAGACTGGGGGGAAAGACACTGCATGTAGTGCTAAGGTTTGCTCCTTACAAATTCTGTCAAAATCTTCCTTTGATCTTCAAGGAAACCCACCATAGATAGGTTTTCTGAGACTATGTAGTTGGTATTTTAGAGCCTTCATTTTTCCATTGAAACTGTGAGGAACTATACGAGCATGAAAGAAAGTAGGCAGAGCAGACCAATATTGACACATTACTGAAAGAAATTGCGGAAGAGATGCCATGTAAGTAAAAATCTTGAAAGGCTTATGAGCCGTTGAGACTACATTATCAAGCTTAACCCAACTTCTAGTGTGATCCGAAATTCCACAAATCTCAAAAGACGCAAACGATTGTGGAAAGTTAGAAAACCATACACCATTGACTAAAACCCGGTCTGACATTTTCGGATAGGGATTCAATAATCTTAACTATTCCACCAAGTAAATGTATAAGATCTTCTAGACCACAAGAGGAAACTGTAGTTTGTAATTCCAACATACCCAAATGATTAAATCGATATTCATGAAACCGAGAGTGCTCTGCCGAGCTGAGAATGTCATTGAAATCTCAAAGAACAATATTCCATGGTGTGTTCTGTCGTACAATATGTTTGTAAGTATCTATGAAATAAATTGTTATTTTGCCAAGTATTTTTAAATTATCTCTAATACTATTAGATAAGTAAATAAATACCGTATAAAAACCATGTGAAACTAAAATATATCTCTCATATATGTGTCTATGGTTTGCGTTTTATTTGAATACGAACACCAAAGTTACAAGACAAAAAAGAGAGCTCTAATTAGTAGTGTAACCCTTAAAAGTATTAGTAGTGTAACCCTTAAAAGCCGATTGATTTTCAGAGATCAAGGAATTTAGAAGCGGTTGTAATCTCTTAGTAAGGATCTTGGCCACAATCTTGTAAAAAACATTACACAAAGCGATAGGCCTGCAATCAGAAACTCCTTTTTGAATTGTGCCCTTAGGAATTAATCGGATATGGGTTTCATTCATCCTCCTAGGAAAAACCTTTGAAGTGAAAAACAATTGAATTTCCTTTACTATGTCTATGCCTATTATCTCCCAATAAGACTGAAAAAATCCTGCTGAAAAACCATCGGGCCCTGGGGTTTTATTCGGATTGATATCAAACAGAGCCGACTTGATCTCGATGCTATCAAGCAATGTATCTTGATCAGTGTCTCATTTGTCTCCTGAGAAATCACTGGTTCCAACGCTTCATTAACCACACTACAATCCTCATTAGAACCCGAGGTAAAAATTTTGTTGAAATACTCCACAATTAACTGTGTAATCTGATGTTCCTCATAAAAAGGTATGCCTTGTTCATTTTTGAGCACTGTCATCCGATTTTGAACTCTCCTAGATCTTGTAGTAGCATGAAAAAAATTTGTATTTCGATCCCCATTATGCAGCCAATTTATCCTGCTCCTCTGTTTCCAGAAATGTTCTTCATCCTTATAGGCCTTTTCGTGGATTGCTGTAAGCTTTCCAATCCTGTCAGGATCTGGGACGTCTGAAGAAAGAGCTAGTTCCAACTCGGTTTGAGTTTCTTTGATGATCTTTGCCGAGTTAACTGCTTGTTCCTTGGACCACTTTATAATTTCTGTTCTGCATTTATTTATCTTGGTCAATACCGATGCTTCCTCTTCTGCTCTCCAAGCTGAACTGATTAATGAGGTAATCTCTTCTTTGTCTCTGAGTCTGTTATCAAAATGAAACATACCTTTACGTTTCACTATATTCTCATCAATAGAAGTCACTAACGGCCGATGATCTGAACCTTCAAATCTTAAATAATCTGCTCTACTTGAAGGGAAAGCTTCCATCCATGCATTGTTAGACACTGTTCTGTCCAGCCTAGCTTTGACAAAATGATCATTGCGCATTCCACGCCAAGAGAACGAATTACCAGAATATTTAACTTCCCAGAGACCATTAACAGACATAAAGCTTCGAAAGTCTACAAAGGACCCTTGACTTCTTTGTGGACCTCCTTTCTTCTCATGGTTGTCTAAGAGTTCATTTAAATCTCCTGTAAGAACCCATGCACCATCTCTATTTTCTCCAATGGTAGAGAGTTGGTTCCAAAAGAGCGAGGCCTCCACTAAGACCAGCCGGCGGTACCGTAAGCTTATGTGAATAACCCATCCATTGCATTACACTGAAGACAAAGTCATCTTGATCCTTTGTTTCCATTAGGAATAAGATATCCGGAAAAAAAGCTAGCCGCATTTCCCGGAGTCGACGCACTGTAAAAGAGTTCCCAAGTCCTTGACAGTTCCAGCTCGTTATGACTAAGGAAGAGGTTTTGGATGAATCCGAAAATCCACCCCTTTCTTAATTGCTGGAATTAACACTGTTGGAGGAGCTTGGTTTGCTCTCTGGGTCCCAGCCTCTTGAGATGGATCACTAATATCGACACAAATTCTTTTTCTTGGAGAACCTTTGGTTCTGGTGACCAGTTGTTTTTTCAAACTAGCTCCTTTGAGAGGGCTTCGAGCTCCCCGAGGTTTTGCGTCCGGTTTGGAGTTCTTCCTCTTTCCTTTTCCTGAACCTTTCAAAGCCGGAGGTTTAGAGGGAATTGTTACTGTAACTTCTTCAAGGATTGGACCCAATCTGAGGGCAGCTGGAGTTCGAATTAGCCCTGGGCATAAATATCGGTTCCTTAGACCTGAACCGAACCGAACCCGAACCAGAAACGATAAAATACCCGAACGGATCTTAAACTTCTATACCCGAAGAACCGAACCCGAACTGAACCGAACCGAAGAACCGAACGGGTATCCGAATACCCGAAATATAATTATATATTGGTACAAAATACGGTACATACGGATACTCTGGTTACAATATGGTAACATACATATACAAAATACGGTACATACGAGTACTTGGTTACAATTTGGTTACATTTGGTTACATTCATAAACTCAGAACCAAACCGAACCGAACCCGAACCGATTTTTTCAAATACCCGAATGGAACTTATAGGCCTTGATCCGAAAACCCGAAACCCAAGAGAACCGAACCGAACCCAAACCGAAGATCCGAATGCCCATGCCTAGTTCGAATATATATATAACATTTTAGAAGTTGATTTTGGAGCAATTTATTAAATAATTGAAATCAACCATATATTTACAGCAATTGTCACTCAATTATCCACTTTCTAAAATGAATTCTAAATTAAAATGGTAATTTTGTCTTAACATGTTTTAATTTCAATTTCAATTTTGACTTTTACAAATCGTTGACCCAAAAAAGAAAAATTAAAATCTACTAAAAGCAATCAAGATCCGCTTCCCAACCCATTTTTGTATTCGGGTTGAATGGATCGGGTGGATATATTCTAAGGATTCAAATATAAATTTTAAATTTAATGTATATATTCTAAATTTAATGCATATATTTGAAGGATTCAAATATAGAAACTGAATTGATTTCTCAACTGATTTATTACAAATAAATTTCTACATTCAAAATTGTAAAACAAATTAACTGAAATTTAGGCATATATGGTGTTAATATAAAATTTAATGGTTTGTTACAATTAAAATTTTAACATATATGAATATCGTAACAATCAATCAAATCTTTGATACAATTTGAATTAATGGCAAAACGTTTTCTAGAGATAATTAATGTGAATCAGTATGAAGTATACCTTAATATATTCTCTAATATTTCAAATATTTTTCAAGATACATTTAGAAAAATTATGCAATTAATTTATACAATTAATTTATTGAGATGTTTTCGGCTAAACCTAAATATTTGTAACTCACTTCAGCTCCCTAAATAAAGGATAGATTTGCTCTGTATCATTTCACCATTGCATTGTTTATTGTTTGCATAATCATCATAATTTATTTTTTGTATTTTCGAATTTTTATACCAACTAATATTTACTCATGTTTGTGTGCATCTGTATGGGATGGTGATGGTGATGTTGTTGCATTCATGTGCCCTAATTTTCCAAATTTCTTGATTTCGATCAGCAACCGCTTCTAATTATTAATCTGGTTAGTATCCATATGCCCTAATTTTCCAACTTTATTTAGGGTATATGTCTTAAGATGGATCTCAATTGGGTTTCTATATATTTGATTGAAATTTGTTTTAGGGATCTGTATGGTCTCTTTCGGTACACCACGGTTGATATATCAAACTGATTTAATAAAACTACTATAAACTATACTACCATTGAAACGCCCCGACCCGATTTTTTTTTTTTTTTAATATTCCCATAAATAATAAAACCCCAGCGGCGTAAAATAATTAACCAATTAAACAACACCAATATTTGACAATTTATTATAAACCAATAAATTCACAATCAAACTAATCACTTATCGTTTTGTGGAAACAACCAACAACAAGCAGCGATAAATAATTAAATTAAAAACAACCCTCCCAGTATGTCATCTCGAACCGACGCCGCAGTTCCACGAGCTTCAACTAACAGTTTTATCCCTTCCTTTACCTGCACCATTACGAATAGACGCAGTCAGTATTTAATAAATACTAAGGAGGCGATATACCCGTCTACTAGGTCAATTAAGGACAATACGATTACAAAAGTTTCCCGGCATAATAATATGCCAAGGATTCGACAAGCAATAACAACAACAATTTAATTAATTATTTTCACACCAAAATAATTAATTAAATTCAACCAAAACAGAAATTAAATTATTTTCACCAAAAATACTAAATCAACAACAACAATTTTATTAAAATTTAACGAATCAACAATTAAATTATTTTTCACCCAAATAATTTAATTAAATCAACAATCAACTATTTAATAAATTCCAAAGAATCAGCAATTAAATTATTTTTCTCCAAAAATAATTTAATCAAATCAACAATTCAACAATTTATTTACTGCAAATGAATTCAGAAATTTCAGGATTTAATTACCATCCTATTGATTTTTAACACTACAGCACATACGGTAAAAGTCAAGGAAATAAATCTCACGCAAAAATTATACCAGAAAACTCAGTAAGTCGAGTCCGACCACGGTCCTGCACTCACCTTAGCAATCACGTCTAAAAACTAAGTCCAGAAAAATAGCGGTTGAAAATAGCGTTTCAGGCGGTTGCAATTGAAACGCTTTTTTGGCTGTTGCAGTTGAAACACTGCTTTGGCGGCCTAAGTTGGCGTTATGGGAGGTTGGGGTCTGGCGTCTGGAAAATAGCGTTTTGGATTTTATACCGGAACAGAAATCTAGATTCCTTGCAATAACACCTTTCCAGAATCACAAATCCCGTAGTATGAATCTTTCTGTATCAACGGGAAATAGCCTCCAAAAACCCCAACTTGAAACTTAACTTAGATTTCTGATCGGAAAAGTGTTTCAAAAACTGGAGAATGAGATCTGTCCAACCACACCCAGATCATAATCTAGTTCCTTCGGATTTGGCCGAAAAACGTCTGCAAAGTAAGCTATTCGCAAGCTCGCTCCATAAAATTTCGTGCAAATCTGATGGGTTTAGCTTGTCCGATTTCAAACCACTCTCCTCCTCTATCTTCTTTGTCGTTCTCCTTCTTCCTCTCTGTTTCTTTTCCTCTTCCTCACTTTCTCTTTTCTTCCTCTTTTCGTCTTCTCTGAGTTTTGCCTCTCTGTCTCTCACGATCTCCTCCCTCTCTTATTCTTTTCTTTTGTTTTGTTTTCTTTTCTTTTTCACCTACCTACCTTGCACAATACTTCTTCCACTACTCTTTTGTTTTCCTCACCCACTACTCCTACCTAATTATATATATACGGATGCTACAATTCTACAAGTGGGATCTAACATTCCAGCGAACAACCACAGCATAGGACAACCGCTAGTCCAACACAGCATAGCACAACCGCTATTCCAACTCAGCATAGTCTCATGACCATAACGTTTACGGCATTGCCTTTCCGCTATCAACTCAACACTGCATTGTTTATACTTAGTTCAAATACTCCCGGAATCCTATACCACAAGATCCCACTTGGTTTAAATAAACTACGCCTACCGGATTCCCGGAACAGCTCAGCGCAGTAAAAACAACAAGCATCTCGGAGTCCAACATGACCCGATCTGCAAAAACTACGCCTACCGGATCCCCGGACAACTCAGCGCAGTAAGAACAACAAGCATCTCGGAGTCCAACATGACCCGATCAGCAAGAACTACGCCTACCGGATCCCCGGACAACTCAGTGCAGTAAGAATCAAGAAGAATCTCAAAGTCCAACATGACCCGATCAGCAAGAACTACGCCTACTGAATCCCCGGACAACTCAACGCAGTAAGAATCAACAAGCATCTCGAAGTCCAACATGACCCGATCAGCAAGAACTACACCTACCGGATCCGCGGACAACTCAGCGCAGTAAGAATGACAAGCATCTCGGAGTCCAACGTGACCCGATTAGCAAGTCCAACAAGATCCTAAGATCTCTAGTGGCTTACCAAGATAACATCAGGAATCACACAGAAACCTGACCGGTAAGCACCATACAGCGATGAGATTCCACAACACGGAACCCCATCAAACAACATTAGGACCTCCATACCAGAGGATATTCTTATATTTTTTTGGACCCTCTGTGGAAATCATTGATAATACACAGCATAAATCGGTTAGCTTCCCCATATAGGGTAGGGGATAAGGTAGGCTTGAGTAACGCAAACATTGGTGAGAATCCAATGCCCCTAATCAGCATATCGCTTGAGCCGATTGAACTCGGTCTTGTACTCCCTGATAGACTTGCTCCCCTGTGAAAAGTCCAAAAACTCGCCCTCCAGCCGGTCCAAAGCCTCCTGCGGAAAATACTTAATGTTAAACTCCTCACGGAACTCTCCCCAAGTCAATACCGCTCCTCCTCTCCGTGCCAACACACTCTCCTACCATGTGTGAGCATCACCATCTAGATAGTGAACCGCAAAATCCACCCGATACTCCTCAGGGCATCTGAGGGAATAGAAGTTCCTCTCTAGTCTGGACCTCCACTCATCAGCCTCAACCGGCTTGGCACCACCAGCAAAGTACTTGGTGCCTAATCGCTGCATGTGCTCCATCACCCTAAGATAGGATGGTGCAACAACCTCCTCTACAACCTCCGGAACTCTCGGAACTCCATCCTTTGCCAGACCTGAGCCCCTTGTGGTGCCACCAGAACAGGAGCCGGTACCGCAGCGGTTAACCGCTCCAACAGCTGCGCCACAAGCCCTAGCACCGCTCCCATTGGGTTCTGATCTGCTCCCGGTTGTGGTATAGCACCACCACCAGCCACGTCAGCATGAGCGTTCCCAAAAG
>VBRH01001625.1:5421-17863 GCA_014578085.1 Cardamine resedifolia
GACAAGCATTAATGAACGGGTTCACGATTTGCCTTAACATCAACTGTCGTTGGCTAAGGACAAATCGCCCACCTATGTCTTTTCTAGCAACCTAAAACACTTTTGATGAATAGATTTAACCTAAAATCAAAGACTAAGTGATCAATTTAATCTAGGCTTTAAGACCAACTATAGGCGAAGACATCAACTGAATAAATCCTATCTATGTTCAGTTCATTGAATCATTGAATCCCCTTTGAAAAACCCTTAACCTAACTAGATAACTACTCAGCCCTAGAAACGAAAATCACAGCAAAAGAGGATGAAATATTCATGACAATAATCTGTAAAACAAGAGGGTTTAGAGTTCTTCTCCAAAGTGTTGTAGAGATCTCTTCTCTCCCAAATCTTACAAATAAAAACCACAAAAATTCTCTCTAGAACGTGTATCTTTTCTAAGCAAAAGCGTGACAGGAAAAAAAATGAAAAAGCGTGATAGACAGGTCTGGAGGCGGCCAGGAAAGATTAAGGCTTTCTTTCCTAAAAAATAGGAAAGTTACGATTCTTCCTTATTTGCTTCAGCAATTCGCCATGAGCGGGTGCTCAGGGGGTGAGCGGGTGCTCAGGGGGTAAGCGGGTGTTCAGCGCGTGAAATCTGACTTTTCTTCAATTTCCGCCAAGTTTTCTCCATAAGCTCCAATTTTCATCCTTAGCCATCTTTAGACCTGTAATGACTCAAAACACAACCGAAAGACTCGACAAAGACTCGATAAAGACTCAAAAAAGACTTGAAAACAACTGTTAGAATGCGCCAAAAACGCAACACATCAACGCTCATCAAGATAGGCGAGCAATTGCTAGTGCCGTTTAGCATCAGCCATTATCAAGACCAAGTCTTGTGCGATGTTGTTCTGATGCAAGCTAGCCATCTCCTTTTGGGGCATCCTTGGCAGTTTGATAAGAACGCAACGTTTAATGGCCGGACTAACCACTATACTTTTCTCCATTTGGATAAAAAGATTAGCCTTGCGCCTCTAACTCCTTTACAAGTTGGTGAATTACAAGCTAAGTTATCTAAGGGATCCAATGCTAAATCTAATTTCCTTATCAATTTTAGCAATGTTAGGAAATCTCTCTTTGATAATACTTGTAATGTGGTGTTAATGGTTACAAGGAGGTTTTGAGTGTAGGTACCGCCATCGAAGGGATTCAGGGAGAAATTGCATCGATCATCGAGCGATACACGGACGTTTTCCCAGAGGAATTACCAATCGGTTTACCACCCCTCCGTGAGATAGAACACTAAATCGACTTTGTGTTGGGAGCCTAACTATCAAACCGTCCGCTTACCATGTCAATCCGAAAGAAGCCAAAGAAATCGAGCGACAAGTCGGCGACTTGATGCGACAAGGATATGTTTGGGAAAGCCTAAGTTCTTGTGTCGTACAGGTGTTTCTTCTGCTGAAGAAAGACGGGACGTGGCGCATTTGCATTGACTGTTGGGCAATCAACAACATCACCATCAAGTACCGGCACCCGATACCACGGCTCGAAGACATGTTCGATGAACTTAGTGGTTTGTCGATTTTCTTGAAGATCGACCTCAAGAGCGGGTATCACCAAGTCCGAATGAAGAAGGGTGACGAATGGAAGACCACGTTCAAAACCAATCAAGGCTTGTACGAGTGGTTGGTCATGCCATTCGGTCATTCTAATGCTCCCTCCACTTTTATGCGCTTAGTGAATCATGTGCTTAGACCCTTCATTAACAAGTTTGTGGTTGTTTATTTTGATGACATACTTATCTATAGTCGTAGCTTGCAAGATCACCTAGGCCACCTTGAAAGGGTCTTGACCACACTTTGGGAATATGGCCTTTATGCCAACTTAAGGAAGTGTGTTTTTGGTGCTAATGAACTTGTCTTTTTAGGTTTTGTAGTAAGTGCTCAAGGCTTGAAAGTGGATGCCGAGAAGATACGTGCCATTGAAGAATGGCCGACACTAACAAGCATTAGCCATGTGAGGAGCTTCCACAGGTTAGCAAGCTTCTACCAACGCTTCGTGAGGGACTTTAGCATGGTAGCCGCACCACTTACCGCGGTCATCAAGAAGAATGAAGGGTTGCGTTGGGAAGAAGCTCAAGACAAGGCCTTTGAAGAACTGAAGCGCCGACTCACCAATGCCTCTCTTCTCACATTGCCGGACTTCTCCAAGACGTTCGAAGTAGAGTGTGATGCATCCGGCGTGGGTATAGGAGCCATCCTTACCCAAGGAGAGTGACCGGTAGCCTATTTTAGTGAAAAACTAAGTGGCGCCGCCCTTAACTACCCAACCTACGACAAGGAGCTTTATGCACTCGTGAGGGCTAAGGAGACTTGGCAACACTATCTCCTTGCCAAGGAATGCGTGATCCAAACCGATCACGAGACGCTCAAGCATCTCCGAGGGCAAACCAACCTCAAGAGACGACATGCCAAATGGTTGGAATTCATTGAGACTTTTCCATACGTAATTAAGTACAAGAAAGGGAAGGATAACTTGGTAGCCGACGCCTTATCCCGAAGGTACGCCCTTATAAGCATCATGGAGGCTAAGCTGTTGGGGTTTGAGAGCATCAAGACATTATACCAAGATGACCCAAAGCTTAAAGAGAGTTACCGTGAGCATGGCAAAGGGGCGTTCCACAAGTTTTATCTACACGAGGGATTTCTCTTCAAGGGACGCCGGTGATGCATTCCACAAAGTTCTATTCGGGAGTTGTTGTTGCAAGAAGCTCACGAAGGAGGACTAATGGGTCACTTTACCACGGAGAAAACCTTGGCCATACTCCGAGGACACTTCTATTGGCCAAGGATGAAGAGGATGGTTGAAAGGTTTTACGTGCAATGCCTCACGTGCAATAGAGCCAAGTCACGGCCTCAACCTTATGGTCTTTACATGCCACTCCCTATTCCTACCATCCCATGGGTCGACCTTTCCGTGGACTTCATCATCGGGTTACCAACCATTGACCGAAAGGACTCGGTAATGGTCGTTGTGGATCGGTTTTCGAAGATGGTGCATTTCGTACCTTGCACCAATCATCACGACGTCTCTCAAACCGCGGACCTATTCTTCAAAGAGGTTGTAAGACTACACGGCATACCCCGGAGTATTGTGTCCGACCGTGAGCCCCGGTTCCTAGCACACTTTTGGAAGGTCCTTTGGCGATGTCTCGGCACCAAGCTCCTCTATTCCACCTCTTGTCACCCTCAGCCCGATGGCCAAACGGAGGTAGTCAACCACACCTTAGGCTCACTCCTAAGGATATTTTTCGGGAATAATGTCACCACTTGGCTTAAGTTTCTCCCGTACATCGAGTTCGCTTACAACCGTGCCTCTCCATTTGAAGTAGTCTACGGGTTCAACCCCTTGACTCCCTTAGACTTACTACCTTTACCCCCAAGTCAGGAAGAGAGCTTACAAGGCGAAGAGAAGGCGGCATTTGTCAAGAACCTACACAAGACGGTCAGCGCCAACATCGAAAGGCGAACCAAGCAATATACAAAGAGGGCCAATAAACACCGGAGGCCCATGGTATTTCAGCCTGGTGATTGGATTTGGCTTCACTTTAGACCAAAGAGGTTCCCCTAGAATAGGAAGGACAAGTTATCTCCAAGAGGCGATGGCCCGTTCCAAATCACCGAAAAGATCAACGACAACGCCTACAAGCTAGCATTACCCGGTGAGTACCAAATTTCTTCCACCTTCAATGTTGCTGACTTGATCCCTTTTGAAGTAGGTGATAACCCAGTTTTGAGGACAAAACCTTCACAAGAGGGAAGGGATGATAGGAACCCAAGGGTAGATGCGTCCAATAAAGATAATGCATCCGCGTCTGAAGAGCCCTCCGTGACCTTAAACCTCACGGTTCCAACCTTAGGACCCGGGAAGGTTTGAAGCAAGCAAGCCAGAGCACTTAGGAAGGGTTATAACAACTTGGTCCAAATAAACCCTATCCACTCATCGCACACTCATCGAGCCACACGACGCACTCACCTTCTACCGAACCGATCACCGCTCCATGCATGCCGCCAATGACTATCCGGCTTGGACTAACCTTTGGTGCCAAGCCAAGAGTGTCTTCATTGTTTCCTACAAATGAAGACACTAACAAGACATCAAAACACACACACTCTTTTCCCTTTTTCGGGTTTTTCCCATTGGGTTTACCGGAAGGGGGTTTTTAATGAGGCGATGGCGTTTTGGTGCATCAAGGGTTCTAAGGATTTTTCCTTGATTTGATACTTCGGTGACAAGTCAGTTAAACCCTAAAGACCCTTGATCTTATCTTCTAGAAGGCCCAGCCACGCCTTCTATTTTTAAAACCACGTTCTTTGCTTTTCGTTTAAATGTTGCTTTTCGTTAGTTTCTTTCCGTCCAAGTGCCAAGCGGCCAAAACTCTTTGTAAGTTCGCTAGGTTACAAGTTGTAATAGCTCCCTCTAGCCTATTTAAAGGCCCCTCATCTCTGTAATAAACGTTAGACTTTTTTGAAATAAAAATCACCCTTAAACTTTTCTCTCTCGGAAACTCTCTATTTAGCCAACGCTCTAGGAGTTTCTCTCTTCTTGTTCTTGAGCTGGGCTCAGACTTGAAGTGTGATATATCACTATCTAGTCCATAGATAGTGTGGTGTCACCTCGATCCATTTTGTTTCCATCTCTTTTGGAAGATCCCACATGAAGAATATTCGTGAAGATCTTCCATCCGCTTTATTTCACCGCTCAAAGAATACACACAGTTGAATCATATTCCTGTGAGTTCCCACCATCCTTACCTTGGCTCTTCCTCACCCATAGGAAGCTATCAATCTCTACCTGCAAAGACAAACAACACTACACTAGTAAATAGTTCTAAGGAATAAAATTGCAATCAGAAACTCAAAACACGAACTACCGAAGAACCCAAATCGCGACAGTTTGAAGAAATCAATCTCGAACAATTATCAAAATGATTCCTAAAATTATAGATTCATTTTTAACAAATACTAGATTTTTCTTAGGTTCATATGCAAGTAATTTCGCAATTTTATGACAAGCCAATATTTTACAAAAATTGAAACAAGCTCAGATAGAAACGACTTAACTTCTCGATGTGCTCTGATACCATTACATGCGATTCCCTTAATGAATCACAACCCAAACTCGTCACCGAGAGGTTAACGGGTTGATAAATTGGTTCTAGACCCAATTAACGAGCACCTAGAGGAAAGTCCACTTGATAAGACTAAGAGCTTTGGATTCGAATCAAACGAAAACGAGAGGCAATGATCTATATTTTAGAAAAGATGTTTGATTAAAAATATAGATACGAAACATACAAACTGATCGGATGAGTTATATGGAGGAAGAAGACGAAGAGAGGAAGAAACAAGGAAGGAGAAAGCGCCGAGTTACGAGACATGCCTCGTAAACTCGCGCAAGACTTCAACAAATGGCTACAAAATAGATAGATAGTAGATGGGCTATGAAATGTTTGAAGAAGCTTGGGCCTTGGAGATGGATCAGACTCAACAAATGGCAGGATGAACATGAAGTCCAATGCACCTCGTTAAAAACCTTTCCCGGAAAACCGCTTGGGAAAAACCGAGGAGAAGGGAAAAAGAGTATGCATGAACTTCATGGCCATTTGCTAAGTATCTTGAGTGTGTATCTCGACCAACAAAGTCTTGATACCGTCTTCTAAGCTCAAGTGAATTGTTTGGTTCTTTACTTGTTGAAATATGACACTTACTTCTTGATGAAACTCCTTAGTTCGAGACCGGGTCGTTGCTCCAAACGGGACCTCTAGAACATCCTTTGTCTTGTGCTCCTTGCTATTTTCCTTAAACACTTATGCTCCTTGTTCCTGAGCTTTAGAACCTCCTAGGGTCGTAACAAATGGGAAGTTTGAAGCTTTGAACACTCATGTCAAGAAGTTGGATACTCAAGTTGCACAGACTACTGGATATGTAAAAAGGCAAGATGGAGTTCTTCCTGGAAGAACATATGCTAACCCGAAGTATCAGTGCAATGCCATTACATTGAGAAGTTGTAATGAGGTCCAGAGATTCTCTTTAGGGTTTTCAAGGAATTGTAGATTGATTTATCTAATCCAAATTCCTTTGCAATGATCTAATTTGCTCACCATATAAATCACACTGTCGTGCTAATTTAAGAACCTCTGATCTAATTTCTAGGTGATCAAGCCAGAATTAGTATTAATAACAACCTAGGTGAAGAAAACATCACAATATAGATAACTTTCAACATACAAGAATTTAACTAGAGTAAGTCTAGAAATTTACTAGTGATCGGTCTGGAATTCGGCCCTCCAGACTCCATCATGGTGTACACTCGGGGCATCACTGCAGTCTGCCTAGTTAGTGGTGCCACTACTACCACTCCTTGTTGTAACTTGGGAAATTTAGGCTTGATGTGCCCCTCCTCCTTGAAGTGATAGCATACCCGAGTATCCCCATGCGTCTCGCCCTTCTGAAGACAACTCACAATCCTATGGTCCTTGCTTGCACACCTAAAGCATCCTTGACCGCCTTGGTTGTCCTTACGAGTACCCTCTCACTTACGCTTCTGTCCTTGCACCGGCTTGTCGCCCTTGCTTGGACCAGACATATGCTGAGGAATCTTGGCCTGAAAATTCAGCTGACTACCACAACCTCATCTCTTAGACCCTCCTCAATCAACGCAGCCATCTCTGCAAGCTCCACAACTATGCCAAATGATCTCAATAGGCAACAGTTTCTCAACTTGGCTCGAAGACCTCTTAGAAACCATCTTACCTAGGCCTTCTCATCATCCAGAGCATGACCCCCATACACTCTGGCATGGTTAAACTCTACCTCATACTCACGCATCAGCCGGTTCCCCTGAGCCAATTCCAGAAACCGTCTCTCCAACCTGTCCAATGCCTCCTAAGGGAAATATTTGGAGTTAAAATCCGCCACAAAATCCTCCCAAGACATCTCGTCCTAGACCCTCCGGGCCTCAAAACCTCTCCACTAGAGATGTGCGTCACCCTCCAAATAGTAGATTGCGAGATCCACCCGATAGCCCTCTAGATACCTAATTGAACGAAAATTCTGCTCCATCCGCATCCTCCACTCTTCTGCCTCCTCAGGTTTGGCACCACCCGAGAAAAATCCTGTACAATCCTCTATAACTGGTTCATCATCTTCAAGTATGATGGAGGCTCACCTACAACCTCAACCCTCGGCTGCACCTCTGCTACCGGTGGTACTCTCGGAGCCTGCACTGGTACCCTCTCTGGTAACCGCTCTAAGAGCACTTCTATTGGCCACACATGAGACGTGATGTCAAGAGAATTTGCAAAAGGTGTTTCACTTGCAAACAAGCTAAGTCTAAGGTTTAGCTCTACGGTTTATATACCCCTGTACCCATCCCTTCTCATCCTTGGTGTAACATTTCTCTGGATTTCGTGTTAGGATTACCTATGGCCAACAATATAAAGGATTCAATATTTGTTGTCGTTGATAGGTTCTCTAAAATGGCACATTTCATAGCATGTAATTAAATGGATGATGCATCTCATATAGCTGCCCTGTTCTTTAAGGATATTTTTCGATTGCATGGCATGCCTAAATCTATTGTTTCCAATAGGGATACCAAGTGCTTAAGTTATTTTTGGAAAACTTTGTGGTCTAAACTAGGAACCAAGTTGCTATTCTCAACTACATGTCACCCTCAAACTGACAGTCAAACTGAGGTTGTTAATAGGAGTTTGTCCACATTGTTGCGTGCATTAATTAAAAAGAACTTGAACTCTTGGAAAGAATATTTACCATATGTTGAGTTTGCATACAATCACTCGGTGCATTCTGCTTCTAAGTTTTCACCTTTTGAAATTGTTTATGGTTTTAATCCTTTATCACCTATGGATCTAATCTTTTTACCTTTGAGTGAAAGAATAAGCTTAGACAGAAAGAAAAAGGTAGAACTCGTTAAAAAGATTCATAAGGCAGCTACAGAAAACATAAAAAGGAAGACGGAGCAATATGTGAAGAAAGCCAACAAAGGAAGGTGGGAACTTATCTTCAAAGTTGGAGATCTTGTGTGGATACAAACTCATGCTAAGGATTGATGGACCATTTCGTATTATTAAGAAAATCATCATCAATGCCTACGAACTTGATCTTCAAGGTAAGTTTAGTTCCTTGTTTAATATTTCTAACTTAGTTCCTTTTCTGGCAGATAAAATAAATTTGAGGACAAATCCTTTTCAACTGGGGGAGGATGATAGGACCCTAGGAGGTTCTAAATCTCAGGAACAAAGAACGGAAGCTCATAAGGAAACTAGCAAGGAGCACAAGACAAAGGATTTGCTAGAGGTCACATTTGGAGCTATGACCCGGTCTCAGACCAAAGAGTTTCATCAAGAAGGTAGAGTCTTGTTTCAACAAGTAAAGAACCAAATGGATCACTTGAGCTTTCAAGATGGTATCAAGACTACATTGGTCAAGATACACGCCCAAGAAACTTAGCAAATTGCCATGGGGACCAAACATACTCTTTTTCCCTTCTCGGTTTTTTCCTAAGTGGTTTTCCGGGAAATGTTTTTAATGAGGTGTTTGGGATTCATGTTAATCTTTGTCATTTGCTAACTATGATCCACCTCCAAGGCCCGATCTTCTTTAACATTTCGTGGTCCATCTTCATTCTATCTTATTTGAATTTTGAATTTTGTTGTTTATGTTTTAACTTAGTCATGCGCTAGTTTACGAGGCATGTCTCGTAACTCGTCGCCTTCTTCTTCTTCTCTTCTTGCTCTCTTCGCCTTCTTCCTCCTTATAACTCATCCGATCTCATTGTATATTTCTTATCTATCTTTTTAATCAAAATTTTTTTTCTAAAACATAGATCATTGCTTTCGTTTTCGTGTGATTCGATCTCGAAGCTTCTAGTCTCATCAAGTGGACTTTCCACATCCTCTTGTGGCGACATTCGATCCATTCAAACCTATAGGTGCTTGTTAATCAGGTCTAGAACCATATTATCCTTGTCTTAACCTCTCGGTGACAATTATGGGCTTTGACTCCTCACGAGGGTCGCATCATCCACTCATCTGCCACAACCGGCTTGGTACCTCCAGCAAAGTACTTGGTGCCTAACTTCTGCATGTGCTCCATCACTCTGAGATATGATGGAACAACCGGCTCAGCCACAACATCCGGAACCTCCGAAGCAACTCCTCGTGGCACGACATTAGCTCCATGTGGTGCCACTGAAGCAAAAGCCGGTAACCACTCCAAAATTTGTACCAGTAGCCCAAGTACAGACCCCATCCGGTTCTGATCTGCCTCCTGGGGAGGTACTCAATGTGCCAGCACAGCGTTGCCAGCAGCAAAATCAGCCTGATCATCCCCGAAAGGGTTCTCAACTCCCACCTGCTCCACCGTGACACTCTGCGCTATGATCTCCTCAGGAACTTCATCCGTCCTGCCAGCTCTGCCTCCTCGGCCATCTTGGCCTCTACAAACACCCCTGAGGGGCCTACCAACTCTGCCTAGACTAACCATCCTTAAGAAAAAAAAATAACCAACGAACTACTAATCTTTACTATAGATTTAGCAAATCAACAACACGACAAGGAAGTCTTACAGTGGAACCATTACCGGCTGGAAAGGATGACATACCCCGAAACCCAACAACAAAAGAAATAAATCTACAGCTAACAACAATCGAACGACACTCTATTCACAACAGACAACCATTTCAGTACATCAAAAAATCTAACAGTCCTAGAAACAACTCCACTCGGATACCAAATTTAAACAACCCAACCCATTTTTTATATAAATAATATTCCCATAAATATTAAAATCCCACAGCAAGAACTAAATTAAACAGTTCACGGAACCACAGTAATTTATTTAATTCAACTTAACCAATTTAAACCAAAAACTTCGAACAACGATTTATTAGAAACCAATAAATTCGTATACCGCATCAGCATAATTATCAACTAACATCCTAAAGGTTCACAATAATTTATCACCATTAAAAAAAAACAGTACCAACATTAAAATAAATGAACCACAACCCCCGGTATGTCATCCCACATCGCAGCCGCAGTTTCACGAGCTCCAGCTAACACTTCTTTTCTTTTCCTATATATGCGTAATTATGAATAGACGCAGACAGCTGAGGAGGCGATCAACCTATCTACTAAGTCAATTACAGACAGGCGACTAAAAAAAAGTTTCCCAGCACAATAATATGCTCGGGATTCAGCAAGTAGCACTTCAACTTAAGATAATTCAGCAATAATTATTATAAATAAATAATCATTTTTCAGCGATTACCAAATCCTTTCTACACCAAAATATAATCAATTATATTCAAAAAAATTAGCAATTTAATTACGGCATTAAATTCGGCAATTCTGAGATTTATTTAACAGAACAAAGTATTTTTTCACACAACAAAACACCAAAAATCGCAAGAAACACGCAATCACATAAATAAATCATAGCACACAATTAGACCGGAAACTTCCGTAAGTGCAGTCCAACCACGATAATTTTCTGCAACTTCAAAAACTTCAAAAACTCCCCCGAGACGTCTAAACCCTAGTTTTCTCAAACGCAACTTAAAAAAAAATTAAAATACCATAATATTGTAATACAAATAAACTGCAACTACAAACTTTATTAAGATGGAGTCATCTTCTTCCAACACAAAAAACACACTACACAAGAGTAAAACAAGAGCTATAAATAAGCAGTTCCAAACAATCCTTAGTTCACTAAGATTCCGGTTGAAACAACTTTCAACCGCACCCAATTTTGTTTTTTTGTGCAACTATTAAAATCTCCATAAATAATAATATCAATTAACAATTCATAGAAAATTTTCAAATGAAATAATTAAACTCAGCCAAAATCAATTCATCCTAATTTATTCAATTATCAAGTGAAACTCCAAATTAGTTCAATAAATTAATTAGCGATCCAAAAATTAAATCGGAAATATACCATAAATTCACCAATTTATTATACTAGATTTTTAAACCAAAATCATAAAACTATAAATAAAATAACCAACAAACCGACAGGTCTAGATCATCCCCTCTTCCTCGCCTTGATCCCATGGTCACTCTTTTTCTCTCCCTGCATCAAATAAAGGAGATGCATAAGTATTTTGATAAATACTTAGTGAGGCAATCCTCCCATCTACAATTTATACACACAAATGATTTAAAATATTTAACAAATTTAAACACGAAAATACCGAATAAATCAACCATCTCATGAAACACTCGATCTAGATCCACCAGAGATCATACACGTATATTCATGAAAACACATCAAATATTAAAATCGCTTAGATAAGCATATGGTCATGCACTCACCTTTGCTCACGACAATTTCCTTGATGATATTTTCCTTTTTAAGAAACTTTCCTTTTTAGGAACTTTTAAGGTTTCTTAAAGGACACCACAATACAACCGCAACCTTTCTTACTGACCCTACATCCACCCACAACAACAAAAAAAACCTTCAACCTAAACTGGGAAAATCTGGAAAAATGACAGAACGCACAGCCTGAAGGATGGCATCACAAATTGAAATCTAACCATCCACATTCGAATCGCACCGTTAAAAATCATCCCTTTGATGTCCTAAGCTACCCTCAAATTTTCGTGATGATCCGACCACAGACGAACTCACAATCTCCCTTTGAATCAACGTGGGTCCAGATCGTTTCTTAAACCGAGCACTTCACGAAAACACGAATAACATTTAGAATAACAACTCAAATCAACATCCGCAAAATGATACATCTATAACTATGAGTTCTGGGTATCATACTCATACCACTCCACTCTAGGCAGTCTAACTTTACGGGTTCTTGATATCAAATACCACTCCACCATAGGCTATCTACCTTACGAGTTCTGAGTATCAGAGGAACTAATCATCCTCTCTAAAGTTATACAGGACCGGTCTGTCCCGTGAGCAATCATGACCCTCAATACGTCTATAAGCACTCCCGACTGAGCTACTTTCCATGATCCGCGTATTACCTCATGATAACACCATATTTTACATGTTTTAAGGCTTGATTTCATAGGTTTTTAATCCCACATTGTATATTGCATGTGTTTTGAGTCTTTTTAGGTGATTGGGAGACTTGGAGTTTGAAGAAAGGAGACCCAATGGTGATGGAGTGAAGAATGATCTAGGACCAATCCGAAGCGTCTCGAAGATCGATTCATATGGAGATCGTCCCGTGCGATTTAGCTCCGGAGATCCTCATGAAACTTGTAGACAATTGAGTTATCTTTCCAATGGATGTGGTTTCAAGTGATTCCCATCAGTGGTTGAAGAGATACAACCCATATGGTACCAGCGGTCAAACCCAGCGGCCAGAAGAAACCGCTAGAGAAGTGGCGAAATAAAACCTG
>VBRH01001627.1:0-16259 GCA_014578085.1 Cardamine resedifolia
CCCCACTAACATAGATTCATCCTCGAATCTAACATCCCAGCGAACATCCACAACATAGCACAACCGTTATTCTACTCAGCATAGTTACATGACCATAACGTTTACGGCATAGCCCTTCGGCTAAAAACTCCACACTGCATTGTCTATACTTAGTTCAAATACTCCCAGAATCCTATACCACAAGATCCCACTTGGTTTGAATAAACAACGCCTACCGGATCCCCAGAATAGCTTAGCGCAGTAAAAATGACAAGCATCTCGGAGTCCAACGTGACCCGATCAGCAAGAACTACGCCTACCGGATCCCCGGAATAGCTCAGCACAGTAAAAAATGACAAGCATCTCGGAGTCCAACATGACCCGATCAGCAAGTCCAGCAAGATCCTAAGTTCTCTAGTGGCTTACCGAGACAGCATCAGGAATCACATGGAAACCCGGCCGGTAAACACCACACAGCGATGAGATTCCACATCACGGAACCCCATCAAATAGCATCAGGACGAGTCCTAATCAGCCAAACCAAGTACTAGGATCAACACGACACGATCCTCACAGCCGAACTAATTATAAACAATAACAACATCACAACATATTCAATAAAAAATTTGCTTATTATTGAATAAAATGGGTAAAACCGTACATCATTATAATTTTCTGCAAAACCTAAACGAGTACAACAACTTCAACAACAAGAAAAATACTATAACCCCACAAGACAGGACTAGGGCTCCAGCTAAGTCTCCAGCTTTCCGAACCACTTGGGAAACTTCCGTTTCATCTTCGCTTCCGGTTCCCAAGTCTCCTCTACCGCTCCATTGCAGTCCCACAAGATCTTCATCTCTGGAACTTTCTTCCTCCTAATCAATCTGACCCTGCAGTCAAGTACCCTCAGAGATCGGATGGAATCTCAGCCATCACCCGATCATCCTTATGTAGGCACTTCTTCAGCTTAGAAACGTGGAACACCTTATGAAATGCCCGCATCTCATTCGGTAACTCCAGCCTATATACCACCGGCCAAATACGCTCCAACACCCTAACATGACCCATATACCGAGGACTCAGCTTAGTCTCGGGAATAGACTTGTTCGGACCTCGCAACATGACCATCTTGAGATACACCATATCTCCCACAACAAACTCCAACTCCTTTTTACGCTTGTCAGCGTAGCTCTTCTGCCTATCTTGTGCCTCCTTCATTCTCAGCTTAACAACATGAATCTTCTCCGTAGTCTCCTGCACAAAATCAGCCACCAGCAAACTCTGCTCCCCCACTTGAGTCCAGCACAATGGTGTCGTGCATGGTGTACCATAGAGAGCCTCAAATGGTGCCATACCGATACTAGCCTGGTAACTATTGTTGTACGCAAACTCTGCCAAACTCAAGTGGTTAAACCAATGTCCGCCCCAATGTAGCACACACATCCGCAACAAATCCTCTAATGTCTGGATGGTGCACTCTGACTGCCCATACGTCTGCAGATGATAAGTTGTACTCATGTGTACCTTAGTGCCCAACTCCCTATAGAAAGCTCTCCAAAACAGCGATGAGAACTTCGGATCCCGATATGACACTATACTCACCGGTAACCCATGCAGCTTCATAATCTCGCAGACATATCTCCTAGCCAGGACCTCAGCTCAATCGGTCTTCTTGATAGCCAGGAAATGTGCCGACTTGGTCAACCTATTAACGATGACCTAGATAGCATCCTTGGTTCGCGAAACCGGCAGACCAACCACGAAATCCATGGTGATCATGTCCCACTTCCACTCTGGAATGGGTAAACTCCTCAGCAAACCGCTCGAAACCTGATGCTCAGCCTTCACCAACTGGCAGGTATCACACCCGGCAACCCAGCTGGCAACATACTTCTTCATCCATACCTTCTGATAATACCGTTTGAGATCACAGTACATCTTGGTAGCTCATGGATGAATCGATAATTGACTATGATGCGCTTCCCTAAGAATTTCCTGCTCTAAAAGCCGCAACCAACTCCGCGTCTAACTCATGTGCGACCCGCACTTTGCTCAGAATATCGGCCTAATTTGCCGCCTCCAATTAGGCCGAATTAGAGGTCCAAGGCCAGACCAATCATCGTGCCAAACCAATGCAGACTGCCTGATCCATGTTGGGAAGATAGAAATGGACACACGAGATCGCGAAGCTTGAGAAGTCTTCTCTAAAGCCAACTACCATCGGGCTGATTAAAATTATCCTAAAAGAGCCTTCCTCTTATAAGAACCGCCTTGACCCAAGATACCTATAAAGACCCACTTTTTGTAAATAACAACCAAATAAGCTTCAGCCCAAAAATGTTATGCCAAGGTTCCAACCTTTGTAATCCAAACCTCAACTTTTCTTACTTGTACACACTGAGTCCCAAGAAACCTTAGCACCCCTTGCTGAATTGGGAGCACCATTTCAGAAGAACACGCTATATAGATTTTCTTTAGAGCGACCAAACACTTCTTTGGTAGAGGGAATAAAGATGCCCATAAATAAATGATACCATAAAGAACAGCCTGAACCAACTGCAACCTACCCGCAAAAGAGAGATATCTTACCACCCATGAGGATACTCTTGTCCTAACCTTATCGATAAGAGGTTGGTAATCTTGAGGCCTTATCTTGTGAGGAAGAAGAGGGAGGCCCAAGTACCAAACTGGAAGGTCATCCTGCACCAATCGAAATAAACCACATAGTTCCTGAGTTAGTTGATGATTATTCCCATCCATAAAGAGCATAGACTTCAGAAGATTAACTTTCAACCCCGAGTGAAGATAAAATTGCCTTAAAATCTTCAGAATTTCTTGTCGGGATCACTGAGAACCAAAAAAAAAACAAAATGTCATCAGCAAAAGACAAGTGAGTTACTAAAGGAGCAGAGCATAATGGGTGAGTAATGAAGACATTCTCCCGAGCTCCCTTAGACAACATTTTTGCCATAACGTCCATGGCCAAGGCAAAGAGAGAGGATGAGATTGGATCACCTTGCTTAAGGCCTCTTTCCCCGAGGAAGAAACCAACTAGCTCCCCATTGAGCGCCACTGAAAAGGAAGCTGAAGACATACACTTCTTGACCCAACCTATAGATCTAATCAGAAGGTCAAACGCTTTGAGGATGTTGATGAAAAATGCCCACTCCAACATATCTTACGCTTTAGAGACGTCTATTTAAAGACATCCCAGAGATGTGACAGTCGGCTTATGGAAATCATAGACTAACTCAGAAGCTAGTAATACATTCTCACATAGGAGTCTTCCAAGAATGAACCCAACTTGGTTTTCTTGAACAACTTCCTCAATAAATAACTTCATACGGGATGCTAAAATTCTGGAGATGACCTTATACAAAGTGGTGCAACAAGAGATAGACCGGAAGTCGCAAAGACTTTCAGCCCCTGTTGCCCTTGGAACAAGGGTAATAGCTGTAGTATTGGCCTGTATAAGGAACTGCGAGCTTGAGAAGATATCGAGCATTGCTGAGACCAAGTCCTGAAAACTAGATCCCACGAGGATTTAAAAAACTCAACTGAAAATCCATCGGAACCAGGTGCTTTTTTTTTGGCATGTGAAAGACTTTGGATGTTATTTCCTCATTCAAAGGAATGGCTAGGAGGCGAGCAGCTAGAGAAGCTTTACATCTAAAGGGATGAAGCTCACAAATATTTTGCACTGAAAGAGGGACTACAACATCATTAGATTTTCATAACAGATCAGAATAAAACTTAGTCACTATATCCTTAAGCCTGGCTGAATCTGAAATCTTTAACCCGTCTGATTCCCAAAGATAATGTATAATGTTCTTGCTGAGGTTTGCCTTGAATGATTTGAAGAAGAAAGTTGTGTTAGCATCCCCTTCCCCTATGCAACGAATACAAGAGTTTTTCCTAAAGAAGGTTTGCTCGGCTGCATTCCAAAAATGGTATGACCCCCAAAGCATCCTTTTTATGAGCAAATATATCAATAACTTGCCCTTGCATAATCTCCATATGCTGAAGTGCTTCACTAGTCCTTTGTTGAATGTTACTGAACTTACTGCGACTCATGGCTTTACGACAAAATTTGGCAGCCCACAACCGTTTGTAGAGAACAACTTAGCATGACCCTATTTCCTCAACATCGTCCCAAGCTTACAAAAACAAAGATCTGTAATCCACATGAGAGGAAAAGAATGTGAAGTACCTGAAAGGGCACTTCCTTCTTTCCGAAGTTTGAGTTAGGGAAATATAACAAGGAGAATGGTCTTAAGGTCTTGGAGCTTCAAATTCTGCAAAAGACTGCATGAAAGAGTCCAACCATATCTCATTACTCAAGGCTCGATCGAGTTTTCGTGTAATCAGATCATGAGGCTGTATGTTTGATCACGTGAGGAAGCAACCACGAGAAGCCAAGTTCATAAGCCTACATGAATCAAGACAGTTCTAAAAGTTCACAATACCTTGAAGAGGAGAAGGATAAGGATTTATCGAGAAAAGCTCCTCCGTAGAGAGAACCTGATTGAAGTCACCCAACACTATCCAAGGAGACGAATTCAAAACCCTCATAGTGTAAGAATATGCAGAATATGAAGATTAGAGTGAGTGTAAGAGAGAATCTAGTGTGAAGAACATGAAGAACATGTAGAATAAGAGAATGAGAACTAGAGAGAATAGTAACAAGAATACTTCATTGATATCAACTAATGGAGAGTTATACAACATATTTATAGTAAAACAAGAGTTAGGGAACCCTGAAATCAGAGCATATGGAGGAGCCTCACATTTGAATTCAAATGTGGGTGGAGAGGAAAATTTTCTGGATTTAAGGGGTTTCAGCCGCTGGGACTCTGATTGATCGATCTGGACCGGATCGATCGATCCAACTGAGATCGATTGATCTGGTGATTCACAGAATTTTGGATCGATCGATCCATTACTGGATCGATCAATCTGAGTCTCCCAGATCAATACTCCCCCTCAAGCTTAGCCAACGAGATAAAGGCTAAGCTTGAAAACCCGTGAAGCATCACCTCATTAAAAACCTTAACATAGAAAAACCTCTTGGGATAAAAACTATGTTAATTGAAAAAGAGTGTGATGTCCACGGATTAGAGGACACAATCAAGGGTGTGAAAGGTCTACAAGTCCAAGTTTGCTATAGATATGAGTACAAACTTTGAGACTTGCAGCCTTGGTGAAGATGTCCGCCAATTGATCTTCGCTTCGAGTATAGCAAGGAAGGATCACGCCTTCTTCAATCTTCTCTCGGACTTTGTGACAATCCACTTCAATGTGTTTGGTCCGCTCATGGAACACGGAGTTGGATGCTATGTGAATGGAAGCTTGGTTGTCACAATGCATGGTGATGGGACTTGAGGATTCAATGCCGAAATCTTTGAGGAGAGCCTTGAGCCAAGTTAGCTCATTTGTAAGTTTCCTCATTGCTCGGTACTCCGATTCCGCACTTGAACACGAAACCACCTTTTGCTTCTTTGACTTCTAAGTTACCAAGTTACCTCCAATAAAAGTGCAGTAGCCAGTTGTTGACTTCCTATCCAATGTATCCCCAACGTAATCCGCATCACAATATCCTACTATCTCGGTGTTCTCGTTTTTTCCCATCCGAATTCCTTGGTCCGGGCTTCCTTTAAGATATCTGAGGATTCTTCCGACCATGCCCCAATGATACTTTGTTGGGACTTTCATGTGTTGACTAACCTGATTCACAGCAAAGCAAAGGTCATGTCTAGTAATGGTTAGGTAGATTAGCTTACCTACAAGGCGGCAGTATTGTGCCGAATCTTCATATGGTTTATCTTCTTCTTCTACTTCTTCTTCGTTCTCCCCCTTTCGCTTGACCTTGTAGCCATCTATAAGAAAAGTCTTGGCTGGTTTTGCTTCAAGTTTTCCTGTCTCATCCAAAGGATCAAGTGTGTACTTCCTTTGTGAAAGAAATAAGCCTTCTAGAGAACGGAAAACTTCAATTCCTAGGAAGTACTTTGGTTTCCCAAGGTCTTTAATATCAAAGGAAGCTTTAAGATATATTTTGGTTGATTGGATACCTTCCTTATCATCACCGAAGATGATAAGATCGTCAACGTAGATGAGAACCACAATGATACCTTGGGGGGTTTTGTAGTGTGAACAAGGTGTGATCGGCTTCGGATCTTATGAAGCCTCGATTCTTTAGTGTGGTACTCAACTTATGGTACCAAGCTCTTGATGATTACTTCAACCCATTGATAGCTTTCCTAAGACGTAGAACTTTTCGGGAGCAATTGACCCTTCAAGTCTAGGTGAAGGGGTCATGTACACATCTTCTTCTAATTCACCTTGTAGAAAAGCATTCTTGACATCCATCTGCCACAACTCCCAAGAGAGATTAGTAGCCAAAGAAAGCACAACTCTTACTGTGTGGAGCTTAGCTACAAGAGCAAAGGTGTCCTTGTTATCTTTGCCATAGGTCTGAGTGAATCTACGTGCGACCAATCGAGCTTTGTACTGTTCAATGTCTCCATTGCTCAAGTATTTGATTGTGAAGACCCACTTGGGGCTAACCGCTCGTTTCCCAGGTGGAAGGTCTGCTTTATTCCATGTGTGATTGCGGCTCATAGCCGCGACTTCGTCACTAACCGCATCCACCCATTCCTTTCTGTCTGTAGCCTCCTCATAGCTTTGAGGTCTCTGGTCTAGCTCGATCTTGCCAAGAAACACTTGATGATCGGTAGGAAAAATGTCAAGTGAACATACCGATTAAATTGGATGAGCTACGACCTGATTATTGTAGTAGGAATGGAGCCTTGCACTACGCCTGAGTGGTGGAAGAGGATCCTCGGTCTCCTCTTCTTCATCCTCTATGTGAATGGCTGGCCGTGGTTCTGGATTGATTGATCCAGTCATGGATCGATTGATCTGGATCCTTATGGCATTTGGGAATGGTTGATCTAGCTCCAGATTGATCGATCCAGAGTCGGATCGATTGTTCTCATCATGGAGCGATCGATCTCTTCTTTGATCAGCTGCTTCCTTTTGTTCTTGGCCTTGATCTTGGCCCTCATTTTGACTACGCAATGGCTGAGTATCATCCATGTCCTTTGTTCCTTCCGCATCTCTTGACCTTTGTGGAGTTTATTTGCCGAGATGATCAAGAAGGAATCTCAAACTTGTGGCACGATCGGATGGTGAGTGTGATAAGTCTTTTACTTCCTCCCAATCCTTCTTGCCATGATATCGTTGATCCTCAATGAACTTTACATCCCTAGATACCAGGGTGCGGTTGGTGGTGGTTTCATAGCACTTGTAGCCCTTTTCAGTTGTGGAATAGCCTAGGAACATACACTTAGTGCTCTTAGCATCTAGTTTGTTCCTTTGCTCTCCTAGCACTAACACAAAACAAACACACCCAAATACTCGTAAGTGATCAATTGATGGTTTGGTTTTGTTAATACCTCAAATGGTAACAAGTCCTTTAGGACTTTTGTCGGAATCCAATTGATGAGGTAGCATGCAGCCATAACCGCATCTCCACAAAATCTTCTTGCTACGTTTGCGTGGAACATCATCGACCTTGCAACTTCCATGAGATGTCGATTCTTCCTTTTCGCCACTCCATTTTGTTGTGGTGTGTAAGAGCAGCTTGTTTGGTGCATGATACCATGTCTTGCTAGGTGCTCTTTGAATTTGTGACTTATGTAGTATCCGCCATTGTCCGATCTTAACACCTTAATCTTAGCATTGAATTGATTAGTGTCATAATTTTGAAAGTTAATGAATGCATCAAACACACGATCTTTAGATGGAAGTAATGTGATCCAAGTGTATTTCGATTTTACATCTATGAATGTCACAAAATACTTATTATTATCCCTAGATGAGCATGGTGAAGTCCAAACATCCGAATGAACTAAGTCGAAGCAATTTTCATAAATAGTTGATGATTTTGGAAACACAATTTTGCAATGTTTACCAAGAATACATGCCTCACAACTAGAATGATCAAAAGAAACATTAGGTAACATAAATTTAAGTGCACGAGAATGAGGATGTCCTAATCTAGCATGCCACATAGCATTGAAACTAACAACAAGACAAGAATTTGAAGACAACAAGGTAGAAGAACTTGGTGAAGCGTTCTTAAGAACATATAAATCTCCTTTTGAATTTCCTTCTCCAAGTACTTTTTCGGTCTCAATATCCTGAAAATGAACACTATTAGACCCAAATATAGTATAACAATTGAGATCACGAGTTGCCCTTTTAACCGACAACAAATTTGATGTAAAGGAAGACATATAAAAAGCTTTTGAGTTCTTGTCAAATAATTTCAAATCACCTACTCCCTTAATGGGAACCTTATCACCGTTAGCAATTACCACATTACCCATGGTTGGCTTTATATTATCAATAAGATTCGGGTTACTAATCATATGGTGAGAAGCAACCGAATATATAACTAGAGTTTGATTTGAATTACTAGCAAAGAGAGTGGTACCAAATTCTTTTAGAGAATAGATCGAATAAGAGCCTCTACATCTGATTTCCTCATGAAATCTCCATGAGAGGCAGCCATCGGCGCCTCCTCCCTTTGTTTTGAACCAGATGCATGGGAGTGATTACCCCTTGAGTCCGCGATGAACGTGTTTGGCTTAAGATGAGGATGAATGATCCAACATTTTTCTTTGAGGTGACCCTTCCTCTTGCAATGGTGACAAACCCTCTCCTCTTGCCGGTACCCTCCTTTGTTTGCCGTGGGGAGTTCTTCTTTTCCACCATAGAGTCCAAAAGAGCCTTGCTCTTTTTGAACTTGTGCAAACACCTCATCCAGACTTAGAAGCTTATCAGCCCTTAAGAGATGCTTGATGAGGTTGTTCAATGCCGGATTCAAGACGAGCAAGAGAACAAACACCTTGTCTTGCTCTCTCCTTTCATTGAGCACCACCAGGTTCAAAGTATTCAGCCTCAACATATCAAGCTCAGCCCATAAAGATCTAAACAACCCAAAGTGTTTAATAAACTTCATACCTTCTTGGCTAAGGTTGTTGATGACCTTCTTTACTTCAAACACCCTTGTCAAATTTGACACTTTCCATACATAATCTTGAGTGTAAGCCTCAAATATTGAAACTTCAAGAGAGTTTTGGAGAATGGCAAGGACTGTTTGATCTTCTTGAAACCACTTGGCTTCCTTCTCAAGAGCTGCCTCATCTTCTCCTTCCATGATGGTTTCTTCTCCATCTTCTTTGGTAGCTTCTTTCAAAGTTCTACCCTTTTCAATATGGCTCCATAGGCCACGACCACAAAGAACAGTTCTTGTGGTCCTAGACCATAATAAATAGTTTTCTCTTTTGAGGATAACCAGAATCACCATGGTTTTTGAGTTTTCCATGGTTTAAACTAAAAGATTTGGTTAGAGAGTTTGTAAAGAAGAGAATAGAAGAAGAATGAGATGCAGAATATGATCTAACGCTCTGATACCATGTAAGAATATGCGGAATATGAAGATTAGAGTGAGTGTAAGAGAGAATCTAGTGTGAAGAACATGAAGAACATGTAGAATAAGAGAATGAGAACTAGAGGGAATAGTAACAAGAATACTTCATTGATATCAACTAATGGAGAGTTATACAACATATTATAGCAAAACAAGAGCTAGGGAACCCTGAAATCGGAGCCTATGGAGGAGCCTCACATTTAAATTCAAATGTAAGTGGAGAGGAACATTTTCCGGAATTAAGGGGTTGCAGCCGCTGGGACTCGGATCGATCGATCTGGACCAGATCGATAGATCGATATGGTTATTTACGCAGTTTTGGATCGATCGATCTGAGTCTCCCAGATAAATACATAGCATCTAACATCTCAAGAGACTCCCATAGAGACAGCCTCTCTAGCTCCGTATTTCTCGCGTACACAAAAGGAACCAAGAAAAATTTATTTGTAGCCGGATTATGAACACCACAAAAAACCAACTGATCAGACTTGAAGAAGGTGGCCACTAAGAGCGATGGCTTCCACACTACTACTATATGACTATTGACAGTCATTTCCAAATAATTTACTTTATAATTCCATATAGGAAGAGAAGAGCGTAATACCTCTAAAAATTTGGCTCTCTAACTCTAGACTCCAATATACCACCAATAAGTGAACCAGATGCGGTTATCCATCGAAAAAAGTCTTTACGTTTATTATGGCCATTGTGGCCTCTCACGTTCCAGCAAAAATTCATGGATGGATACAAAAAGTGTGACAAAAGGGGAGAACGATTAATCTTGGTTTGGAGGATCCAGTCGTGTGTGTGAATGATCCCTCATCCTAGAACTAGAGGTTGAATAAGATTTAGAGTGATGTGAAGAAGCTAGAGATTGGGAAAATGACCCACTCTGAGCCTTGAAAACATTTTTTTTTTCTTTTTTTTCTGCAGCTTAGCTCGCCTCATATGCATATGCTAAGATCGGGAAGGGAACCACTAGAGGCCTGAAGCATGACCTATTCCGAAGAACTCTATGTGAAACTGTAATCTCATCCTCCTCGTCTCGATGCCGGGAAAAAGTTAGAGGATCAATAGGCCAAATAGACAAAAGTTCAAAATCAGATAGCAGTTTATGCTTCGACTTACGTGCAACTAGGGTCCATCCCTCACGATCACTGAGCACTCTTGATTATGGGCTCATAGATCGAGAGATGGAGTTCAGATTAGTGGTCTCCTTAGCCGGGATAATAGGATTTAAGGAGGATTGAGATGAGAGCTCCATATTTTTTGGTACGGGCAGAGAAAGCTAAGAAACATAGGAGGCGAATCCTTGTCTTTTACATTTCCAACTGTAGAAACTTGATGAGGAATAATAGCTGAAGGGCAGCGCAAACCCATGTGGTCAAATTCCCCGCACCGCTCACACTTTGGAGGAAACTGAGGATAATCCGCATTCACGGTGACAAAGTTACCATATTGATCTTTTAATTTTACTAAGGCCGATTGTTTGCGATCTAACACTACCTTGACCTTAATCTTCGCCATAGACCTTAGAATGGGATCAAGCTTTGTTTTTTCAGTGTATAAAGGTTCTTATATACCCAAGCCAATTACACTTAACCCTTCAAGCGAGTATAGCCGCGTGGGACTATTACGAATGAGAACCCAGACCGGCGCAACTTCCAACTTGACAGGAGCCAAAACTGCAGATTGAGACCACATTGACGCCATGAAGGAACAATTTCCTGCTTGCCAAAACCCGACATCCACCACCCATTTCCTAGTTAACTCACATGGGACGTAGATAAGGCAATTCTGAAGAGAGTGGTAGAAAACTGAAATACGACCTTCTACACCCCAAATCGGGTTTAGGTATGAGAATATTATAGCTACTGAGGGAAGTGATCCATGAACTTGATCAAGGATATGATTCTTCAAAGTTTCTGAGGGCTTGAGCCTTATCGAATCAGGAGCTAAAATTGTGGGAACACCATCATCAAGAGAAGAGGGTTCCACCTTTTGCTTGAGATTGCGCAAAGACAAGTGATAGTAGGATTTTAACGGTTTCAATCCTAAAAATTCAATCATCTATATGCATTATCATTGTCATTGCATCAAAAAGAGTTATCAATCCAAATGGGTGAGATGCTATGCAATAAGAACACTTAATCCAAGCCAAGCATGATGATAGTAGTTGAAAATAAATCAAATTAAAAACATAAAAGGAAACAAGAACATAAGCTATCAGATAAAACAATAAAGTAATGGAGGCAGTAAATCAATAGATCAAAGGGGGAATAAGATTCCTAAGGATGGGATAATGGACCATAGACTTTCCTTGATCAACCTAAAGTGCCTAACTATAACACCCATGTTCCGGAAAACGGAAAAATTTAATTGGCATCCGGTTCTTTTGGTTTAAATAACGGGTCTCGGTTTGGTAAGCCAATTAAGGTAGGGGGTGTTATTTGAGAATCGTAAAGTTTAGGGCTAAATTGATTGGTCAGATTTTTCTAAAGGGTTTATTTGATCAAAGTAAAAGATGCGGGGCCGGTTTGAAAAGATCAGAGTTCCGGAGGGGTCTTTTAGCAATTTTGCCAAAGATGGAAACCCTAAGCCACGACCCTTTTTTTCTTCACGCGAACGGCAGCCTCATCGGGGAGTCTTCATTGCCGGTCATCACTATCAACTTCATCGTGAACCATCAGAGCAAGCTGAGGCGGAGCTTTCACGGAGGAGCAGAGCCTCGTCACTACAGTAAGGGGTTTTCTTCTTCCTTATTGATTTTGGTTGTCGTCCGTTGATGCTGTTAATGGTGGAAGCGACGGCCAAGAGGGACCAGCGACGTCGCGAGGAAGAGGGAAGGTATTCCAGACCGGTGGCGCTGAACCGAGGCTGAGAGTTGAGTCGGCGAGGAGAGTCTGGGCGCCGGAGGTGTTGGCGAGGAGAGTCAGAGCGGTGGCATTTAACAAGTCACGGGCGTGACTTGTGAGAGTGGCCGCGAGTTGCAGAACGGTGGCCATGGAGAAGGCGGCCGAGCGACAGGTGGTGGCGCGATCCAAAGCGTGAATCGTAATGGCGGCTGGACTGAGTGTGACCGGAGGGCGAGGAATCCTCCTCCACCGGCGGCGAGGTCACGGAGAACGCCAGAAGAGAGTCACAGTGAGGTGGCCGGACAAAAATTGCAGAAGCCGGCGAGAAGGAAGATCAAGCGAAGAAGAAGACTTGGTCCGGTTTAGGACCGGTTTAGCTTAAGATTAGTGGTTTAATAATTTGATTTTAGCGGTTAATCTTTTTCATTTTATTTCTTTTCTTTTTAGGTCGCTTGGATTTTTTGTTTATTAGGGGATTATTCATCCCGTGAGTTTCCGAGAAATTGCGGAATTTCGTCGCGAAAATTTCTGTGCGGGAATAAGGTGAGTGCAGGACCATAGACTTAAATAAATAATTTTGATAATTGTTATGATTTCATGATTATAGGCCGTTTATGATCTTTGGCGGTCTAGATCGAGTGTTTCATGTGATGTTTGATTTATTTCGGTATTTTCGTGAAATTCTTTATTAATTATTTTAATTATTTGTTTAATCAGTCTGTAGATGGGAGGATTGCCTCACTAAGTATTTATCGAAATACTTATGCATCTCCTTTTATTTGATGCAGAAAAGGAAAAGGTGTGACCGTGGGATCAGGGCGAGGAAGAGGAGATGATCTAGACTTGTTATTTTATTGGTGAATTTTATTTAGCGGTTTTAATTTACGGTTATTCGGATTTAAATTGAACGTGATTTAATTGTTGAATTGATTCTTCTCGGTTATTTGTATTTATTGGATTTTCAATGAATTGTGGTTGGTATTTATTATTATTCTTATTTATGAGAATTTTAATAGTTATTTAAAAAAAAAAAAAGTGCGGTTGTTTCACTAACAATACTCACACAAAGCTAATCCCTAGAAAATAGACATCAGAACCTGACTAATCCACTCTCGTGGTAGAAGCCATCAAACCAAGCCACTTTCAGACTTATTCATCAATAACAAAATATAGCACGGCATGCATTAGAAATCAGTATATTAAAGCCAAAATACACTCTAGACAACCAATCTCTTAGGCTAGAAATGCAAATATCTGGAAAAAGTTGGTTCATGCATTTCATCAAATACTTGGTGGGTGTGAAAATGCCTGAGATCTAATTCCAATTGATCAGAGAGAAATTAGCATTAAGAACACTAACCTAGAAGGAATTCTAATAGATCTAAGCCTAAAAACCTAAGGAGATCAAGGATCCTCTCTAGATCTAACCCATCCAAAAGAACCCTAATTTACTACTCATAATTCATCATCAAGAACACAAACCGAGAAATGCAAAATAGTGCATAATCATAAAGATAAAGATTAGATGAGATGAAATCTGAAGAAACTGAATGCAAAAACTAAATAGATAAAGAAAGATTTGAATTACAAAAAGCTTAAGATGTTCTAATGGAAGGGGAAAAGATCAGATGATAAAAGCTAAGATGATTAGGTTAAATGAAATAAAGAGGTATTTATACCCTTAGTCAAAAACCTAATAAGAAAAGACAAAATAGCTAAGTCGGATGTCGAGCTCGAGCATACCTAGTCGAGTGGGGAGGTCGAGTGGATGCATTCTCCAAATGTGGCATCTTGAACTTCTGGCTCAACTACCTTGGCTCGAGTAGGGTGATCGAGTGGCCTTGGCTCGATCAAAAGGGATCGAGTCCAATCATCGAGTGGCATCCAGGCATAAAGACGGCGTCTTGGTCCTCAGGCTCGAGCGTGTTAGTCGAGCGCGGAGGTCGACTGGCTGCAGCTCGAGCATCTGGTCGAGTCAAACCCATCGAGTCAAGCATGTCTTCTCCTCCTCTTATTCTTCTTGTCCAGATCAGTCATGAAAGTCTCCTTGATACCTGATAAACACTCCAAATGCAAGGATGTATGCAATGCTAATGCAAAATACTACTAAGTATGCAAAATGAACATGAGGCGAAACTATGCTATAATGATGATAAATGCATGCTAAAAACATGTAAAATATAGATATATAAAGTCCCCCAAACTTAGTGTTTGCTTGCCCTCAAGCAAAAAAATAAGATCAAGCTAGAGAAGATTTAAAGGTGGGGATTCAGAGCCAAAACATGTTGGTAGAGAAGATAACATCAATGTTCAAGTTAGCAATTTTGAGAAGCAAGGTGAATGAGTTCTATTTAAAAAATCTTAGCCATGCTCTTCACAACATAATCTAACTCCAGCCTCAACCTAGACATGCATTCAAATCAACCAATCCCTTTCACATTCATTAAGCACAAACCGTGAATCAAGCTATGCATATCCAATGAACTCATTTGGCTAAGGTAAAAGGTTAAGAGACAAAAATGGTCCCTTCACAAATGGTTTAATCAAATCATAACAGGGATCTCTCAAGAAAGGAAATGAGCTTTAGAAGAATGCTAAAGGTAAGAGCCAAACTATGCATACAAGAATAGAATCCCATCTACCCAAAGACACATAAGTGGTTCCACCATCCTATTTCTAAACCCAGCAAATGATCCTATTTCTACCCTTTTTCCTTATGGCTATCTTTTGCCTTTGAACTCTTTTTGGATCAACTCATAACTTTCTTTTCAACTTTATTCTAAGGAGAGGTTTTTTCAATACTTGGTGACTTCTAGCGGGTTTGGGTTTTCTTAACAGTTATGGCTCTTCTTTTTCTTCTTATCTTATAAGACTATCTAGGCATTTTGCCTATCTTTTTCTCTTTTTACTTTACACAGAGCCACTATTCTTATATTTTTTTCTTATTCTCCAAACCTTTTTACTAGAACATCTCACTTTCCTCTCCTAAGAACTCTTAACCTTTTCTTTCTTTCAACTCCTTTCCCCATTTTTTCTTTTATGCACAACCAACCCCATACCCCAGAATCAAGCTCCCACCAAGTCATATCTAGTTCAAAAATCGTGAACTATAACTACATGATATACTATCCTTGTCAGCTCAAACCTAACACTTTCTACCAAGCTCATTCCAAAAATAAGTCCTCACACTCAGCAAATATTAATGGCTTGAAAGAAAGGTAGGTTCATGGCAGGGGAACTGTTCCAATAATGGGAATGAGCTACTTGGATTAGCAAGAGTAGTAAAAAGATGAAAGAAAATCCATGTATGTATATAGGTACCCATGAGTTCAGCTTCAATGCATAGACATGATAGTTATGAATCAAGTTCAGGTTCTAATAGATAGGGAAAGACATCAAATCACATCATGCTTCAATCAAGGCATGAATATCAAATAATGCGTTCAAAGCATGGTGTTATCATATACTTCTATTAATCAAGCTTATCTAGACTCGGTCCGACCATTCGTACGGTACCGTTTGGACTGCACCAATAAGGCCGAGGCTCATGTCAATGAGATGAGGCCTATACAATCAAGGCCCATGGATAAAGTCTAGAAGATGTGATGAGGCCTAAGATATCAAAGGCCCATGGATATCTTCTAGAAGGGAGAGATGGCTCCAATGTGGATGAATTTGAATTCAAATCAATCCACTCACATAAAAAACTCCTTCTACTCATCCATGTTTCCTCACTCATCCCTAATTTAAGGATGAATGTTTTCTTATTGTTTTCTTAATGAGTTCCATATAAAAGGGAGTGTAACCTTCATTGTAATTAATCAATCAAGTATTCTTTGTTACTATTCTCTCTAGTTCTTATTCCTTATATGCCTAAGCATGTCATTGCAGTATATAGGGTGTCAATCCAAATGGGTTTGAAACAA
>VBRH01001628.1:8944-19395 GCA_014578085.1 Cardamine resedifolia
AAAAAAAAAAAAAAAAAAAACAAGTTTGCAAATTCCTTAAACCGTACCAAACTCCATAAAAGTTCCAATACACTTAGAATAAAGAAAAAGGGAGAGACAAATGTTGGAGCCAAACCCATGTGGGCAAAGTCTCTCTCTAAGGGGGTTACTTACTGCTGGGCACATTGCACCCTCTGAGCACCACCAGGATGGTCATCATCATCGTCGTCATCATCGTAAGCCTCTCTTTGAGCTTGTGCCTTCCTCCTCATCTCATCTTCAATGTTGACATCGTGCAGCGTAGTCTCTTCGCATTCATCTATCTCCATGTCACTCAACTGAGTAGTTGACGGTTTAGGAAGAACAGCTTCCAGTTGTTTGGTCTGCTCAGGGCTGAGAGAGTCTGGGAACTCTACTGTGAAGTGGATGTAGAGCTTACCCTTCATGAATGGCCTCTGGTATATTGGCATCCCTTCATCGCTTATCGCCTTGTATGAATCTGTCAAGCATATCAAGGTGAGTAATCATATTCCAATCAGACAAACATAGCAGAATTGTGTATGAATACTTACCAGGTTTCACAACCTCCCCAGGATTAGATTTGATGAGAAGATTTCTGCCATCCAAGTGAGTCAGGACGAATTGGAAGCCACATAGAGCTTCAGTTAGAGAAATCGTGTGCTCCACGAAGAGGTCTTCTCCCTTTCTCTTGAACTTTGGATGTTCTTTCTGCTGAAGAACAAACACTATATCTCCAGTGACAGTGTCAGGCTGCTCCAACACAAACACGAAAAAAAAAAGTTAGTCACGAGAAAGAAAGAAAAAAACATATTAGTTAAAGCTAGAATAAACGCCCAAGGATACAGACCGCTTCATCTGCTTGTCCTTCGAATGTGATCTTCTGACTGTGTTGCATTCCCTTCTCCACATTCACTTCAAGCACCTTCTTCTCAGGGATCACCTTGTCTCCTTTACATTGAGGACACCTGTCCCGATCATTGATGGTCTCACCCGTACCTTTGCATTCGTTACAAGCATGCTGCATCTGTTGGATCATTCCAGGTCCAAGCTGCCTAATCGTCACCTTCATACCTGTACCTTGACACCCACCACATTTCAAGGAGGCTCCAGATTTTGATCCCTTTCTGCAATAACAAACAAAAAAACCACAAATTAAGAACCTTTTTCCCATCAGCCAATTCATATTAGACAGATATGACTAAAACACACACAGACAGAACGAAAGAACGAAGTAGAATGTACTAACCCGTTACACTTTGAGCAAAGAGCATTCCTAGAAAGTGAAAGCTTCTTCGTTGTTCCAAGGTAAACATCCTCAAGAGAAACCTTCAAAGGATGAACAACATCTTCACCACGCCTCTGCCTCCTTCCCCGGCTGCTACCACCACCACCTAATAAAAAACAAAAATACTTCAAGAAAAAATCTCAATTGCGATATCAGAGAGTAGACAATGTCCAAAGAGACTCTCACCTCCAAATGGGCTTCCACCAAAGAAGGATGAGAAAATATCAAACGGATCATGTCCACCTCCTCCACCACCCATTCCTTCCTTGAGTGCGTCTTCTCCATATGTGTCATAAATCTCACGCTTCTCTGGGTCACTAAGAACTTCATAAGCTTGAGCTAACTCTTTGAACTGCAATGAATTATTCCAATCAATATCACAATTATACACAAAAACCAAATTCATAAACTCCAAAACTCAACAAAGCAACCAACTTTAATCCCTCAATTGTCATCTATACATCCGAAAGCTTATCGCTTTCTCCACTTAATACCAAAATATCTCAATTAAGCACATCAAAGCTCAAAATTGGTATTGACCCAATTCTCTAACTTTGCTTTCACATCAAATCGCGTGAACCCAGAACTCGAACTTTTCAGATCGGATCAAAATTTGAGATTATCAAGCTAACAAGGACCTCAATTGATCGTTAGTTCAAGCAATCAAACTAAAAAACTAAAAAACCTAAATTGATACAGATCGAATTTCACAGAATCAAAGCGATAAAGAAAGGGATCTAAGGTTAAAAATCAAACCTTTTCGGGATCTCCACCCTTATCAGGATGATTCTTGATAGCGGCTTTTTTGTAAGCTTTCTTGAGATCTTCAGGAGATGCGGTCTTAGGAACACCTAAGATCTCGTAGAACTTAGTGTTGTCGCTCTTCTTCGAGGGTCCTCGGCCGAACATCTTATCGTCGTTCTTAAGAAAACCCTAGAAATCAGAGAGAGAGAGAGAGAGAGAAAAGCCTCTCTTTCGATGGCGGAGACGAAGAAGAAGAAGAAGATGTGTATTGTGGCTGCTGTGTTCTGTGAAAAGTCTCTTATGAAAGCCTAATTTGCGTTTGCTTTTGTTTGAGGTTTTGTGGAGTGGAACTCTCTAGAACGTTTTATTACTTTTTTTTTTCCTTTTTCTTTTTTTTTTTGTTTTACTTAAAAACTATTTTTACTATTTCTTTTCCAACAAGAAAAAAACACATATTGTAGAAAATTTATTTTTTTGATTACGGAAAAGGAAAACTATTATTTTATAAAAATGTATATTGAAAGATGTTTTCAAACGAGAGAATGTACCGGAATAATTTTGTTTGGTTGTTTTTGACAAACATTTATTTTGACAAACATTTTTGGTTTTAAATATAATAAACATTAAAATAACAAGTAACATAATAACAAATTATAACACTTCAATAGTTTGTTTATGCTCTCAACGAAATTTATTGGTCTGTGAGTATTATTGTTGTATTATTATCTAGGTTTTAAATATATGACTAATATAGTTACAAAAACATTTAACTAAGGGTTGTTATTCGATTGTGATTAATATAGAATTATGATGATTATAATTAGTGCATGGTTTAAGAAATTTTTAGAGATTTTTTTTTTATAGATTCTCATAAAGTTTGTCAAAATATCATATTACATGCTAAGATTTTGAAAGTATTTAAAATTTGTTTCAGAAGAACAAATTTTTTAAAAATCATCAACCAATAACACCAAATTTTAATGCAAACAGAAAGTTAGTTAAAGTATTTCTTAATCTAATAACTCATGATTTTTAATGAATATTTAAAATCGTCATTTCAGTAATACATAATTTTTAATGAATGTAAACAACTTTTGATAAATATTAAACCAATAACACATGAATTTAATGGAGTTTTTATAATTCAAGATTGAATAACACTAAAGTCATCGAGAGTTATAACTCTTTAAAAATAACAAAGCCAATAAAGCCCCTTAAGAATTATTTTTCTTCATTTTTTTGTCATCTCAAAATCACTTCCTTCCAAATTATGCTCATAACGTTTGAGACCAAGCCTAAGTTCCACACAATTTTTCAACTTAAATGTTTTGTTCTCGTAACATTTTTCTTGTGGATATAATTTATATACATAGTTAAGTAATAACTTTGTGAAGTTACAACATTTTTAGACAAACAAGCGTACTTCACTACAATATTTTTGTTCTTCTCAAATTCTTGAGTAAATGAGAAGAGTTTCGAATGGATATATTCAGTTTTCTCACTTTTGATATATATTTTCTTTGTCTAAGCCACATACGGATAATTATCTTCATATAAGATAATTGGTTATGTACGAAATTTCCACTTGATTGAATATGTTGACATTTTGATCCAAGCAATACACATTCTCTACTCATCATATGGAGTGCGATAATTTCAATATGGTTCGAAGAAGTGGCTACAAATGTATATTTTTTTTAAAAACCATGATTTAGTGGCGTCTCCACTTATGAATACATAAACCAACCTTTTAAACTAAAAATACCAAAATATCAACAAAATGTCAATACTTACCTTCTCAGATCCAAATTCTAAGATGTCAACTAAATAATTGGCAATTGTTAGTTGTTTCATTAAAACTGCTTTATTCTTCATGTTACACTTGTAAATACTTCTTATCTTGTTGATGAAACTTTTGAGAAATCTTGCATTCTCATAAATCTCCATCATTTCACCTTGGTCTTCTTCCATGTCTTTCTTCTTCATTTGAATGACATCATAGTATTTAATTAAGTCAACTTGTTTTCCACTCAGCATGTAGCAATATTGCTTCTCTTAAAACTTCATATGTTCATCTTCCTTACAGAGCCTGTAGAAGGAAAAATATTCATCTAACTCTTCATAATCTATGACAAGGTCACACAGAGCTTGCTCAGTAACATGCTTCCTGTATTGTACATTATGAGTTGGTAAATAGAAATGATTGGGGACACCATTGATAAATCGGTCAAAGAACTTGGGTTGAGAAGTTGTGGATTTCTTATAGAACATCCATGAAACAACCGAATCTCTTAGATTCATATAAGGAATTTTGAATTTCTTAACATGAATTAAGGAAATACATGATAGTTGGATAGGATCAAACTGACGAATTTACCATTTTCGTGTATAATTTCAAATCAATTGTCCCTTGAAGATAATACATATTCCCTCTGTTCTTAAAGATTGATTTTTAGGAGTTTTTACACAAATTAAAATATAATGATTAATATTTCTAAATACATTATTTTATCTCACCAACAAAATATTCTAATAACTATGAACCAATAGTAATATGCTAAATGTAATTATTTTCAATCATTGCATATTGAAGTTTATAATTTATGAATAAAAATATAGAATAAAAGCTAGATAATTAATCTTTGTGGAGCAAATAGAAAAACTAGAACATCAAGCTTTTAGAATCAAAGGGAATACTTGTTTAATATGATTCCAATCTTTTTGTGTGGGGATGAACTAAATTTTGTCTAAAAGATTCATAGCAAATGATGTATCAATTAACAAGGTATATGAGAGTCTCAATTGCATGTAGATATGGTTCTCAGTTACACTTAGATATGGTTTCAAAAAACATGAGTAAGTATCTCTTCATTTTTTCATGTGGTAAAAAATGATCTTTTTTATATTAAGTGATCTAGTGACAAAAGCGTATCAAGAAGTTTTGTTTTATCCATGTTGAAATGTTATAATAGTATATGTTAGAGAATGTCTGCGTTGCATGAGTTTAAAATTAATATAATGAATTATATTAGATTTTATAACTAAATATATATCAAAATATGTTTAGTTACTTTTAATTTAAATTAATTATTTTTATAGATTATATTACAATATTTTACTGTTTATAGTAAATAATTTATATAATCTCCATGACAAAACACTTGTTTTGAAGAAACCAACTTTTAAAAAGTAAGGTCAATGAAGAAAATTAGCGGTTAAATTATGTATATTTGTGTGTTGTAGTAAAAAATTTCATCTCTAAAATTGCTTTAATTAAATTAGTTTATCATAAAGTAGTAGTTTGATGTTTACTTTTTTTTTTAAATGAAAAGAGAAACATCGTTTTAGTTAATTTAGTATAAAGTAACTCCATATTATATTTTTATTCTAAATGATGCAAAACAAATCGTAGACAAAATAATTCTCTATCTAGTAAAAAATATAAGAGATATTTATTTCAATATAATATAATAATTTTGTAATAATAAATCTCTATCTACTAAATAAAAATAATCATGTTGTAATAACTTGTAGCTTTTGAAACTCTATAGATAAAGCTGAAAAAAACAAAATGGATCAAGAAGAGTAGGATCTCCTTAGATTATCTATACGGAAGGAAGCTCCATCAACCACTGAGCAAGAAACATGAGAAGATGGATCAAGAAGAGTAGGATCTCCTTGATAGACAGGTTTTAGGTGTTATAAGGTTAACAATGTCGAAAAATGTTGCTCACAACGTTGCGAAGGAGAATACCACATAGAGACTTATGAGAGCACTATCTGATATGTATGAGAAACCTTCAGCCAATAACAAGGTGTTTCTCATGAAGAAACTCTTCCACTTGAAGATGGAAGAAGGTGGTCCTGTTGCAGCACACGTGAATAAGTTCAACACGATTGTCAACCAATTGTCTTCTGTTGAAATCGAGTTTGATGATGAGGTGCGTGCTTTGATTTTGTTGGCATCTCTGCCGAATAGTTGGGAGCCTATGAGGGCAGCGGTTAGTAATTATGTTGGTAATCAGAAGCTTAAATTCACTGATGTTCGAGATCAAATCCTTGGCGAGGAAGTTCGAAGGATAGATACATGAGAAGCTTCGACGAATTATGCTTTCAACGTTGAGAACAGAGGCAGAAGTTGAGACAGAACAAACCAGAATCAGGGTAGAGGGAAGTCAAGCAATAAATGGGGTTAGTCTAAGACCAGATAGCCTGCTGAGTGCTGGAATTGTGGCAAGAAAGGCCACATCAAAAATGATTGTTGGGCACCACCAAAGAAGGAAGACAACAAGGGAGGTAAAGCCAACACAGTCACACATGAAATTGTTGATGCATTGTTGGTGTCTACTGATTCCCCAAGAAAGAGTGAAGCTCATGATGCAATTGTAAACACCCCCAAAGCAGCGATCTCTTATGTTGATAGCCCGATCGATTCTTGGATTTTTGACTCAGGAGCGTCATTCCACACTACACCAGACCACAACATTATGGAGAATTATGTTGTGGGAAATTATGGGAAGGTATATCTAGCTGATGTTTTACCTTTGGACATAGTTGGTATTGGAGATATCAATTTGAAAGGTTAGGCATGTGCCAAAGTTGATGCGAAATCTGATCTCAGTAGGTCAACTTGATAACACGGGGCATAATGTCAACTTTTGTGGTGGAGCCTGGAGAGTAAAGAAAGGCTCAATGGTGGTTGCTCGAGGTAATAAAAGAGGCACTCTTTATATGACGATGAGTTATCATGATATTGTTGCTGTTGTTGAGAATGCAAAACAGACCAAGTTGTGGCATTGTAGGTTGCGACACATGAGTGAGAAAGGCATTAAGCTTTTGGTAGCAAATGGCGTGCTTCCGGATCTGAAAATGGTGGATTATGAAAAGTGTGAAAGTTGCATCCTTGGAAAATAGATCAGGTTAGTTTCTCAAAAAAAAAGGAAGGGAGCCAAAATCTGGCAAATTAGAGCTGGTGCACATTGATGTGTGGGGACCCGCTTCTATCGCATCGCTAGGAGGTTTATACTACTATGTGACCTTTATTGATGACTCCACAAGGAAGGTGTGGGTCTGCTTCATGAAGAACAATTATGAAGTGTTTTCAGTTTTCAAAAGATGGAAAGTCGTGGTTGAGATTTAGACTAATCTCAAGTTGAAGTGCTTATGGTCTGATAATGGTAGAGAATACATTAGCGAAGAATTCAGAAGATACTGCGCTGATAATAGGATCAAGATGGTGAATACTATTCCTGGAACGCCTCAACATAATGGAATAGCAGAAAGGATAAACAGGACCTTGGATGAACGTGTAAGAAGCATGAGATTACATTGCGGGTTACCGAAGACTTTATGGGTAGATGCAATCAATACTGCAGCCTTCTTAATAAACAGAGGACTGTATGTTCCATTAGGATTTAAGATCTAAAGAAGTTTAGAGCGACAAGAAATTATATCTTTCTTTTCTGAAGGTGTTTGGTTACTTAGCTTATGTTCATATCGATGATGCTGCAAGAAGTAAACTTGATGCAAAATCTAAGAAGTGTTACTTTATTGGTTACGGTGACACCGAGTTTGGTTATCGATTTTGGGATGACCAAAATCGAAAGATCATCCGGAGCAAGAACGTCGTGTTCAACGAAGGAACGTTGTACAATGATAAGCTAAACGAAAGCACATAATAAATAGAGCCGAGAGCTATTGACTTGGAAGATATCCTGGCACCAGAGTTGCAACAGGATACCGTAGCAGCAGAAGAACAAGTTTCTTAAGAAGAGAACAATGAGGAATATGAGAATGATGATTCATAAGTGATCTCACATCCACAAGTTATGGAGTTAAGGCGGTAAAAAAGAATCATCAAGAAACCAGTAAAGTTTTCTCAATCAGTTAACTACATTCTGCTCACAAATAGAGGCGAGCCTGAATGTTATGAAGAAGCAATGTAAGTTGATGAATCAATTAAGTGGGAGCTTGCAATGAGAGATGAGATGGACTCACTGATGTCAAATCACACGTGGGAGTTAGCTGAGTTGCCTAAGGAGAAAAAAGCGTTGCATAACAAGTGGGTCTACCGAATAAAAGAAGAACATGATGGAAGCAAACGCTATAAAGCAAAGCTTGTTGTGAAGGGATTCCAACAAAAAGAAGGCATAGACTACACATTAATATTTTCTCATGTGGTTAAGCTGGTGACAATCAGAACTGTTCTTGGCCAGGTAGCCAAGGAATATTTACATCTTCAACAGATGGATGTGAAAATAGCTTTTCTTCACGTTGATTTGGATGAAAAATTTTAGATGAAGCAACCCGAAGGCTTTGAGGTCAAAGGGGAAAAAGAGCTATTTTGTAAGCTTCAAAAGAGTTTGTATGGCTTGAAGCAAGATCCAAGACAGTGGTATAAAAGGTTCGACAGCTTCATAAAAAATGTTAGTTTCTTGAGGTGTGAGGCTGACTATTATTGTTACTTCAAGAGGTTTGAAGAGTCCTACTTGTTATTGCTCATGTATGTTGATGACATGCTGATAGTGGGAGCAGACATGCATGAGATTAATAATTTGAAGACAAAACTCTCAGAAGAGTTTGCAATGAAAGATCTCGGAGAAGCAAGACAGATTCTTGGGATGAGAATCACTAGAAGCAAGGAGGGTCTTAAGCTATCACAAGAAGAGTATGTGAAAAAGGTCCTCAAGAATTTAACATGGATGATGCGAAGCCAATTAGTTCTCCTCTGGCAAGTCATTTTCGATTATCCAGATATTAGTCCCTAGTGACTGAAGACGAGATGACATATATGGATAAAGTTCCATATGCTTCTGCTATTGGCAGCATGATGTACGCAATGGTATATACAAGGCCAGATATTGCTCATGCAATGGGAGTCGTTAGCAGGTTTATGAGTAATCCAGGAAAGGAACATTGGGAGGCTGTTAAGTGGATATTCAGATATCTAAAGGGGAGTCCTAGTTTGTTGCTATGTTTCAAGAAGTCTGAGATTGGATTACATGGATATGTTGATGACTTGATGCTGACAATGGAGGTGAAATTGATAGTAGGAAGAGCATATCTGTGTATGTCTACACTTTTGGTGGTACTGCAATTTGTTGGGTTTCAAAGTTGCAGAAAATTGTAACTCTATCAAGCTGTGAAGCTGAGTATGTTGCCATCACAGGGTTGCATGTATTGGAGTTTTATTTAATTTTAATGTGGTAGTTGAAAAACACAAATCTACATTGGTTGTGAAAAAGCACTTATATGTTTGGTTGTGAAAAGCACCCCTTGAGTTAATATATAAAGACATCACGACATAAGCGGAGGGGATATAGAAACAACTGATTAAATCTTCTTTTACCCCATAACGATTTCTAATAATCTCAAAGTAGAGTTTGTTAGGATTTTAGTACGGTGTCAATACAGAGATCAATAGTTGTACCCTGCAAGATATACACATATAGAATCTACGTACACCATTGTAGGGGGGAAATTTTGTCTTAGGAGATTGCTTATTGCAAGTCTATATCAATCAATACTCCGTTCAAACAAACATGAAAAAGAGAAAGAGCAAGGAAGAAGAAATCATCAAGTTATTTTTTTTAAGTTTGTAACAGTTGTATTTATATTTGACATATATATAAGAAACAAACATATTTGTTTACTTTTTATTGATTTGCATATATAATTTTGACAACAATGGAAGACAGAATTTTACTCTTTGTTGTTTGAAATTGATAGATTGATCAATCTGTTGTGGTTGTGAAAAATCACATTGTGTTTTGAGGAAAGGATTTCAAAATATGGCAACAAAAGATGTTTTATATCATAATATTGAATTTGGCACAATTCTTGACTTCGAAATGACCAAAATTACCTGTTGAAGGTGATATTTCTGATGTACTCATCAAGGCATCAGAGGCATGGACATAAAATGAGTTTTTGTGTAACAATTACATTCTTAATGCCTTGGAAGATTCCCTCTATGATGTTTATCAAATACTTTAAACTTCAAACATTTGTGGGAATCACTCGAGAAAAAGTACACGTCCGAAGTCGCAAGCGCCAAGAAGTTCATCGTTGGAAAATCTTAGATTTCAAGATAAGTGCCACCAACTATGTGGTGAAACAAGTGGAGGAAATCCAAATTTGCTCATGAATTGAAGGATGAGGGTATGGGGCTGAATGAAGCATTTCTTATTGCTTCTATTATTGAAAATTTGCCTCCAACTAGGAAATATCTCAAGATCTATCTGTAGCACCTACATGAAGATATGAGTCTCGAGCAAATAATTCTCAAGCTTCGTGTCTAAGAAGAAAACCGTAAGAACGAGAGGTCTGAATTTTCTTCTATAGAATCAAAAGTCAATGTAATTGAGGGAAACAACTCTGATACGATCTTGATTTGATCCTCCCAAAAACGGCACACTCTTGC
>VBRH01001629.1:21334-32483 GCA_014578085.1 Cardamine resedifolia
TTTTTTTTTTTTTCATAAAGAACTTCATGGTGTGTTTCTATAATAAAATGAAAAGAACAAAATTAAGTTTAACGTAACACTTTTCTCCAATACTGCAGAGGAATGAATGAGAATACAATATTTATCTAAAAGTTAAATTTCAATTTCAGTCATTTTTTTTTAATATTCGTTCATTCAACTTTATTCTATTTCTCTCTAATATATATTTGATGCATTTTTTTGGAATAAACTGAACGGAGAATATATGAAGAATTGTTTTTCCTCGCTAATTTGGACGTTGAAGGTAAATTATGCTAATTGGAGGAATTCAGCAAGATCTCACATTCCTTCGAGTAATTAGAGTCTACATGTTCCTAATTCTATAGACCATATATACGAGCTTCTTATCAGCCTCATCAGAAATACAACTAACCATCTTAATACCCGCACGTGCACTATTTAACAAGCATATGGGAAGGGTATATATATATATGCACAATACATGTATTGGACTGGATTTGTACGAAATACAAATAAGTAGGGATATGATTTCTTTATTTTTTTTGGTAATGGAACTAATAAAAAAAAGGAAAGTTAGAATTATATCATTCCGGTTTCAAGTTCTGTCTTATACTATAATCTTCAAATTGTTTCCTAAGAATCAAGACAAAATATCTTGATGTCGTCATAACGTATGACCTTTTACTTGCCGACTTTCAATTCATGACAAATCAATATATTGGATAAAAAGTAAAATTTAGGAGACATTCTATTCTGTTTGAAACATGAACAGACGAAACTTGCAGTGAAAATCAAAAGCGTTTGTGGTCCAAAGACGCGTTTGATGCATCCAATAAAATTGGAACGATAGGGAGAAAAATTGGTGGTCCAAAAGCCTTTGATGTCTTTGTCCCCACCTTAGGATTTAAGCCTTGATGGCCTTTTGTCTTTACAAGAGAAAGAAAAGGAAACATGCATGGAACTTTGATGAGATATTATCAATAAATGCATCCAACTCCTTATATCATCGAAGCTATATCTTATCTTTGTGTAATTCGTATAAATCTTCACCTAGCCACATATACAGTTGATTGTTTACATTAACTACTCTTTCCATCTCACAAATTATCTTTTGATAGTTAAATTTACATTTTCGAAAAGAATGTCACTTTCCAAGGTTTTATTTACCGTTTACCTAAGTTGTTATAGTTTAATTAATAGTATTTTGAATAAGGGTTGTTTTTTTAATGTGTATAAATTTTTAACACGAAATTTTTTATGGAAATGGAGGAAATATTTGTTTACAATAGATCCATCGCAAAAGAGTTTCCAAAGTGGTTTGGAAAATGATAAAAATGGTTTTGTTATTTGATGAGCTCAGATATTATGGAGCATGAAATGCTGAGAACCATACGTAACAAACATAACCAAAGAAGGAATGGAAAATAAATATTTCCAACAATTTATTTGACTTTACTGTAAAAGAGTGCCCAATACAATGACATTGGTCCAAAACCCAAATACGTAATGAAACCACGTTTTCTTTTAGAAGCCGTAACTTTATTTTCCTTTCGGTTCCTCAATGGTATCATTATGTTATATGGGTTGTCAAACTTATTTTTGACCCAAATGTAGCAAAAATGTGTGAGATTTACATAACTAAAGTTCGTAAACCATAGCTTAAACTCTAAACTTCATGACTCCGGAAATTCAACACTTCCAGCAATACTGAATCTTTTCATGATATATCCCAGTCTTATGGAAATCTTATGCAGTCGCGGTAAAATCTGCGATTGCGAACAATCCCAAGAAACAAGTTTAGGTAAGCCCGAAAAAGCCCGGTTTGTTAACATTTGATCAAGAGTCGTGATAATAGAGTAAAGAGTACAATAGAGAGTAAATGATCACAAAAGATTTGCATGAGGGTTAAGGATACGATCGAAAACGATTTGACAAGATTTGATTTGTTGGCTTCACATTGCAACTTGTTAAGATTAGAGAAAAAGGTTTGTATTTGTGTTATTGATTAATGGAAGACATACAATTCTATATATAGACAAGAGCTAAACATATATCAACTAAAAATGTAATTTATCTAAATCTTGTGATTTATATCTAAATCAACTTAATCCTTATCACAATAGGATTCTAGAATATTTTTTGACTTGAGTTTCATGTACTTCACGAGCTTCACTTCATAAACGGACTCTACCGATCCACATTACTTGATTCGTAAGATACACCTCTTGCTGCTCTAATACTCCCCCGCACGACAATCGTGGTACGCGAAACGCAAACTTGCAATCACAAAACGGAACACGTATGTCGTGGACAACTTATCGAGGACGGAAAAAACATGTCTTCAAACTTCTCCGGATATGGCTAGATCTTGAAAATCGGGGTGGGACTTCAGCTCGTCTTGGTTTTGGTAAAGGGAATAACATCCCGTGGGCGCAAACTCTGCAGCTCCAGAAAACAATTATCCTTGACTCGGAAAGTCCACAAATCGAATTAAAAGTATGACTTAAAAACTTGAGCTTTCCAAAAAATTCCCGGTAAAACTATTACCAAATTCTAATGTAATGGTTAAACTATAATCACACTATAACCAAATTTTCACTGCCTCATAACAAAAGAAGCCAAAACACATAACAAACTTGAGATATTTTGCAACTTAATAATAAATCTCAAGAAAAACATATGAATAATCTATGAATCCCCAAACTCTTAAAACCTTTTTTTTTTTTTTTCACGAACATCCCCATTAATTATTGTACTAAAACCCAAAGCTAAATAAAAATTCTTTTATTAAAAACCAAAAAAAACGATTAAAAAAAAAACTTAAAAAAAAAAAAAAACCAATACCCATGTGATTAAGAAACCATCACGTGGTCTTCAATTTCTTTCAACGTAAATGGAAGCCTTACGAGATCGTTTTCATCTGCTTCTTCTCCACCATCGGCGTTGCCATCTTCTCCATCAGTGGCCATTGTCTCCATGACTTAAACTTTAATTGCAGAATTTTAACTTTGACCCACTATGTTTGAGCTCTGATATCATGTTAAAATTAGAGAAAAGGGTTTGTATTTGTGTTATTGATTAATGGAAGACATACAACTCTGTATATAGACAAGAACTAAACCTATCTCAACTAAAGATATAACTTATCTATATCTTGTGATATATATCTAAATCAACTTAATCTTTATCACAATAAGATTCTAGAATATTTTTTTGCCTTGGGCTTCATTTCATAAACGGACTCTACCGGTCCATATTACTTGATCCGCAAGATACACCTATTGCTCATCTAATACAACTTGCTTAGAGTTGAAAAATAAGCTTCAGGTAACTTAGCTTTAGCAATTAGATATCTATGAGAAGGACACTGAGAGAAATTTAGGGTCAAACGTATAACCACTAACAGGAAAAGATTCTTTCTCACTTCACATTACTTAGTCTTTACTTCTCCATGACTACAACACAGCCAGTGCCCAAGTGGTACATACTGTTAACTGTTAAAGATAATGTTTCCTAAAGATTATTCGACTCGATATGACCTTGTTGGTTCCACCATTCAAAGGCTCTTATGACTCTGCTTCTGTCAATTCATGTCTATCTACAACAATAAACATCTTTTGTATATCACACTGAAGGTGAGTATGTGTGTATTAATGGGCCAGTGAAACAGAGCCGATCACAAAACTTTGCCTGTGGACCACTCTGTCTTTTAAAGCGTGAGAAGTACTAGTAATTTTACTTGCTCTAGGTCGTTACTAGCTATAGGTTTTTTCTGGCAGCTCTAATCAATCAACATCTTTGAAGTAAGCTCTTCGCTGCTCGATATAGTAATCAGGGATCGTTAAGCAGTGAATCTGTTTTCTTTTGATTTTGTGTGTTGCTGCATAAGAAATATCAAAGTTAAAACGGTAGCTAAAGTTAGAATTGGGAGATAAAAACTATTATACCAAACTCTATAAACAATTTGAGCCCATTTTAGGGTCTATGGGAAAATGTTTTCATACATTTCCAGAGTGGAGATGCAAATTGCTAATCTCATCACACAGACACAATGATACTATAATATCTCATGAGAAATTTGGAGGTTCACGTTTCAAAAACTTACAAGTCCAATAAAGAGGAAAAAACATATATATGAAGTGGAAAAACTAGGCATGCTCTCTTCCAAGTTCCAACTAGGCAGTGTACTACTAGTCTCTCAGAAATGATTGCAGAACACTGTGATCAGTAAAGCGAGTGACACGAAAACAGTAAAGATATCGGTGTTTGATATATAGAAGATGCACAATGATCATTAAGACTTTAGTTTGGAATGGTGAAACCTTGATATCACATATTATTCTGGTGAGAAGATTAATTCTGATATTCGCCATTTTCCTGAGCTGCTTGTAAGGGTTTTGGTATGGTTTTCATCAGGTCTCATTGTGTGTTACAAATATTGAAAACAATAACAAAAAGGCTCAAATTTGACCAAATATTTTGAGAATACTAACCTCCTCTATACTCATATCTTTGCTTAAAAAAAAAGAAATAGATGGGTGTGATGATGGTGATCATGAGATGATCTCATTAATGTTGCTTACTGGTAGATATACTTTTCAGACACAGAGAACAAGCCACAAGAAGAAACAGAAGCATAACAGAGTAAAGTTGTAGCTTGATTGGTAGTGCAAGTATAATCTATCAGTTTTTCGTCTTATGAACTAAAAGCCCTAGAATTCCCCCGCAAACTCAACTCAGCTTCATATAATCTAGGGAAACACACAGATTAGTAGTAGCAATGGCGTCTTTGAAATCCCAAGAGAAGAGGGTTGGCTAATTTACCGCAATAAGAGATGACCGATGATCATCCGTCATCTGGTTGTTTACTTTCTCACAATCTGCTGAAGTGTGAATCGGTTCCAGCTTCAGTCGTTGAGAGTCAGTCATTGGTCCTACGTCAAGAGAGTTTCTCTAATTCTCCTCAACTGTTGTGGTAGTAGAACTTTTCTCTATTCGAAATTCGCATCTTTTATCTCTAATTTCTATGTTTCTTACTCAAAATTGCCAAGCCTTGAGATTTCTTTCCAATGTGGATTTTCTACATGCATATTTACCAAACTGTCCTCACTCATTCAGGTTTATATAAATTTGGTTTGCAATGGCAAAACAGAGCAACAAAGAGGTTTTCTTAGGTGGGTTTAGGAAGCTCTTGACAGAACAATATGGGCAATCTGATCTCCAGCTCAAGGCAGCAGACACTGCTCAGGCTGCAACTATCTCCGCCCACAAACTTGTTCTGGTCCTAGATCTCTCTAACTTCTTCTTCTCTTCCCTTTTTACTTAGATTTATGAGATTCCCTCAACGTAAAAATATTTGAAATAGGCAGCAAGATCAGAGGTGCTTAAAAAGATGCTGGAACCAGATGAGATCTAAGCTAGAGACAATCACTTTCTCCGAGATGAAACACAAAGAGTTGGAGGCTTTAGGTGAGTTCATCTACAGTTAAAACATGCTCGCTCACTCTATATTGCAGCTGACAAATATGAGATTCCGCATCTACGTGACCTTTGCAGAAACAACCTTATCTACTCTTTGAATCCATCCAACGCTCTTCAAATCCTTGAGCTCGCCCAAACCCCTCCATGATGTTGCCTTCACTATTATCCAAACCAATTTAAGCACCATTGCTAGCTCTCCTGAGTTCAAGTTGTTTGTCGTCGATCAACCAAATCTTACAGTGGAGATAATGAAGGATTTTGTTACTCGAGCTACTAATATCAAAATTTGTGGTTACTGTAATATCTACTATCGCTAGAAATAACCATTGTGTTGCTTTTCTTTTTTCGTCTCTTTTTCATAACCCGTTTCAGGTCAGTTGATATAATCATAGTATATTGACTTTAGCACCATTTGCAATTTTTATCTATTAGTATTCATAGTTGCCCATTTTTATTTTTATTTTGCTTCTTGCTTGAGGATGACTTTAGATCATTAATCCAGAAATAAAGGTCTGACCAAAATATTTAAATAATGAATATTAGAAGACCCTGTTTTTTTTTTAGAGTAGTGATTACTATGTATCATTGATTAGATTAGAAATCACTTGATTATATGTTTTAAGAAAATTTTGAACTGGTTTAAAACTAATTAAGAGTGTAATTATCTGAAAGGTTTCTAAACATATTTGAAAACTTGGTGTGGCGGAGTTTTAGAGATTCCTGGTGTTAAGCGTACATATGCTTTTTTACTACATACTTAAAGTGAGGGTGTAGGAGGAGTTAGGCTAACGAGACCCGAATGAAAAAATATTTACATATTGATTTGGGGGATCCGAGAAAGATAACGAGATTATCATTTTTCTGGAGACCTGTCGATAAGGTGCTAAAAGCCTAAGACCATCTGCAGTGGTTTCCTTATTTTGAAAGAAAACATAAAGAACGAGAGACATTTTTCTCCATTTGTACAACATTTTGAGGACAACGCTATTCATAAAATTCATGTCATTCCTCAAAATGATGTACCATTGAAAAAAGATTTATCTCATATCTTTAAGATGAGACATTATAAATTAAAGTGGGTTTAAAATTTAAATAATAAGTAGTAACTAGTAAATAAGAATCCATTTGAAATATTTTTCTTTGAAAGAAAGTTTGAGAGAAACTATTAGACACAAACTCAAATTCATTTAGTGTTACCTTTTTTTTAAAGAAAAAATTACACCTATGAGCTTTTTTTTTATTTTTATTACATAACATGTCTGTTTTTATACTTTTTCAAAAATGTCATTTTTGTGTGAAGAAATGATTAATTCGCCCATATCTCATACATTTCAATATTTTCAAACAGTTTTTCTCTCCTCTCTTCTTCTTTCTCTGATTTTTTTTCTCTTTTTCTTCTTTCCTTCTTTTTCTTCATGTTAACCACTGCATTTTCGTTCCCCCTCGGTCTGAGGGTTACTATCTTGTCTACGGTTTGAAGGTTAACTTTTGTTCACGGTCTAAAAGTTAATATTTTGTTCACGGTCATTGTTTTGGTCCACGTTAATTTTTTTGCCATAAAATTCAAAACTATGTTATTTCTAAATAAATTTATCCATATTACAAGTCCACGATTATTAATTTCAAACGAAATTAATTTTTAAAAAACTTGTCCACATATGTTACATGTGGTCTACGATTATTAATTTTTTACCATAGATGTCAAAATTAACGTGTTCACTATTTATTTTTTCGGACGAAATTAGCATATCTCCTATGGACGAAATTAATTTGTCCACCATCAATAAACAACAGTTGTTGATGGGGACAAGCAACTAGTCCACCATCAGCAACTTGTCCACCATCATACTGTTACTTTTTATTTTTGTATTTATTTTTTGTTTTATTAAAGTCAGGACAATTTCGGTTTTTTAACAAGACTCATACACTAAAAAATTATATATTTGAAAGTCCATCAATAAAATGACATAAAATAAATGTTCCAATATTTTTGTGGCATGATTCACAAAATTCCCAAAAAAAAAAATATATTACCATTAAACATGCTCTAAAGGACTGGGGTTTTTTTGTTCAGGATCTTCCATGAAGAATGACACTGTAGTTTGTCAGTCTTTATTGGCGCAGTTCCGTTGGCGAAACATCTGTGTCGTTTGATAATAAATATTCTTTGTTTTATATTAAGAACAGTTTTAAAGTTTTAAATTTGTTTCATTTTAAATATTGTTTTGTATTTTTAATGTAGTTTTTGTGATAAAATTTATAATATTATCCTCGTTATTAAAATAACGTAGTGACCAATGAAAAAAAATATTTAATATACTAACGAAGGATATAAAAGACAAATCCAATATTTTTTTAATAAGTATAAAAATCTTAAAATATATATAAAATGAAAAAGAGAGAGTAGTAGTATGGTAAAAAAAATTCATCTCAAACACTCTCAGTTATTAATACTTTTATGGCTAGGAAACATAACTTCCCAATACTAGTTTTTAATATATCGATCCAGCAAATTACAAATTAAAAGTTTTAAATCTCTCCTCTTCACAAACTACAATGTGTTATCAGTAGTAATTATACCAACCCCCACTCTATGCCCCAGACGTCGTATAACCCGCATTACGTGATCTTCATTAAAAGTTTTCAATTAACATTTCGGTTCAATTTTTGTTGTTTTCCTAAAAAAGAAAAATTCGTTTTGAGAAACCATTACCTGTTGCACAAAAGAAAACAATAATCAATGTAAAATCAAATATTTCACTATGGATCATGTTCATGCTATTTTCATTCAGATTCAGTTTTTGATCGAAAATATTATTTTCAAAATTTTGACCCGGTTAGAATTCAATATATATATAACCCTAAATTTTGTTTTATCTGAAAAATGCGTTGTCTTGTTAATTATCTTATGCTAATGTAAATCAAATTATCAGACTTAATCATGATTAAGTAAAGGATCAATCGTGGGGCGAACATATATATGTAGGACGACGGATGTATTTGGTACGTTTTACTTTCCAGGTTTTCTGGAGTTAACTTTTGCTCAAGTGAACAAAATTTTTGATGTCTTCTTTCTGTGGTAGAAAGTGAGTTTCTAACATCGGCTGATCAAATCCGAAATAATAGTAAAAAAATTTGTCTAATAATATTTTTTTTTCTTTTTATCTTTAAACGATACCATTTTATTTCCATTTCTTTCTCAACCTTCTCCAAAAAAAAACCATTTTGAGCTGGGCATTGTCTAATAAAAGGGAAACCATTGTCTAATAAATTCAGAAACAAAGCTGGGCGTTTTTTCTTTTCTGATATTCTAAATTACAATGAAGAAATTTTTAACTGTCTCAGTTGAAATGTAACAGTAATTAATTAGGTGACTACTTTGCATACGTAGTTTCTAAAATTGATGATTATATATGAAGTAAATAGAAACATACAACTAATTTTTTTTCATTATCCCTTTTAGGGGAAAATCCTGGGCGACAAGATTGACATAAAAAAAAAACAGAAATACTAAAGAAATTGTGTTATTATATTTTGTATCATACGAAATAAGTAAAGGAAAAATAAAAATAGTGGGTCAATCTAGCACTGTGAATCATTGCTTTCACCCCAGCTCCTGATTGCATCTGTCACTGCCTGCTTCACTGCTTCAGCATCCATATTTTCTCCATCTTCATTCTACATTTTTATCATTAACAGTGACGTAATCATTAGATAAACTATATATATATATATATGCCAACACACACATATAGACATAGGCATAGACAACACATATTTATAGTTTGTATGCGTGTGTGTGTTGAGATTGCCCTCTTTATTTTATAATATACAGTATCTGTATGTTTATTTTTTTCACCAGCAAAATCACAAGCATTAATTTCAATATTTGTAACAAAGTAAGGGAAACGACATAAAATTTCGTAAAAACATATGATGATTCTTATTAAAAAAAAAACATATGATGACACCATTGCAAAAAATCATTGTATCAAGAACTTCATAGAAACACTGTCCAAACATCTATAGTCAAATCATTTTAATTTTGACATATAAATAATTAATGTGCTTACTATATAGTAGTATAGATACGATGGTGTGATGATTATTTAGTTACCTCGACTCCCATGGCATGCAAGCTAAATGAGTCGGTACATGAAACCCTAGCTTCAAGAACGTTAAGCCCAACATCTTCAAAGGCTTCTAATACCGAAACAAGCATGCCTGGCTGATTCTTCCCTGAGAATACGTTTATCATAAAACCCTTTTCTAGGGTTTCAACTGTTACCTATAAAATTTTCCAATCAAAAACCTCTTAATGAATCTCTCACACATTAATGACATACGTACGTACTTAATTATATGATGGAGCCAAACAAATATTTAATTATGTTTGTGATTGTTTATACCATTGGTATCGTCGCATCCGTGGGCTCGCTTGAAGGTTGCTCTGCGGTACTGTCTTCGTTGAATCTTTCGACTTTCTGTTTAAGCTTTTGGATATATTTTGATGCATCCATTATGATCGACGTATCGTTATCCTGTCATCAAAACGCGAGTGCACGAACACATATTAGTAGCATATTATACATCATTCAAAAATCTTTAATCTACATCGATCATGATTGCACATATATCTTGGTAATTTGCAATAATATGTTCTTCTATGCTTTGAAGAGAATCAATTTAAAGTTATTACTCAAATAAAATAAACAGGAATATAGAAGATCCAAAGGGATTCATCTACCCAAGTTATAGAAAATTATCCAAAGGGACGAAATTGTGATTGAGTGAAAAAAGAAGCTATATATAGATCGATTAAGATTTTGTGTGTGCGCGGGCATGGTGTGTTCATAACTGGATTTATAATGATTGCGTTTATCTCCGTCTGACGAGTGAGAAAAAGAAAGAGAGGATGATGTAATGATTACAGCATGAGAATTAGTGATTGAACGAAGCAACTGAAACTTCTCTTTCAAAGAACCTCTCTTCTGTTCCCTCGAAACCATTCTTCTTCTATGCTTTGATTAGCCTCTTCCTTCGTATTGATATTTCTCGATCGATTTCTACTCCCTTCTATATAGAGGAACTATGTGTATATATGCAATATATATATATGAGAAAGAGGAAACAGAGTTCTTAGATTAAATTGTTTATAGGATCCTCTCCCCTCTCACATGTCTGCCTTAGTCTCTCTTGATCGCTACAAAATATAATATACGGACAACTCCGATTTGTATCTCGTGAATTACTTGCTTGCCTCTATGTCTCAGTAGACGATATTTTATTTAATATTCGACCCAAATTTTATTTTGTTTTATTATGTAATTATTTATCGTATATTTACAATTTTTCTATAATATAAAATACGTATAGATTAACATATACGCGTCTATACCCTTACCTACCAACTTTAATATTGTAAATTAATTACTGTTTTTATTGTCCATGTGTATTGAGGTAAACTCTCGATGTGATGAAAATACGCTACGTTACCACTTACCAACATATTATTTACTTTAATTTGATGTGATCTAACGCCTCCAAGAATAATCACGATAATTGATAACAACTATCGCCAGCTTTAAACTTTTGGAAACCGATAAAGATATATGATTACGTACAAAGCTCCACTTAATTATATACTTATAATTAATGATATGATATA
>VBRH01001630.1:0-16207 GCA_014578085.1 Cardamine resedifolia
ATTAATGGATCTCACAAACACTATAAAATAATGGGCCTAATGAATCTTGTGATTTAAGATTAAAATGTTTAAAAATATTAGATGATGTGTCATAATTTTAGACACTCAAGTGGTGAGGTGGCTTTATGAGAAGAGATAACATTTTACTTTATATATATAGATATATATAGATGAATTGTTAAGTGAACTTCTTTTTGTTTTTATTTTATTTTTAGTTTATCTTTTTTATTGTGATTGCTTAGTTACAGGGTTAAGGCTTTCGTTTAATCAAAACGACGTTGTTTCCTTCTAACTAAAAAAGCCTCAACTTTCAAAATGTCGACGTTTAAATCCTTAGCTTTTAAAATTGTCGTTTAAATATCTAAGTTTTTGTTGACTTCATAATTAAATGGTTAACTTTTATTAACTATGTCATTTGAGACACAATGTTAAATCGAAAAGCGGAGTACGTTTACGGGATTAACTTGTTTATTAGCAGCTTCCGTTTGATCAAAACGACCAATGTTCTGGCGCTATTAATCGTTCATTTTCTCTTTCTACTTTCGGTCGTTTCATCGAGATCCCACCATAATCAAGAAGTCTAAAATCTTCTCAAATTTAAATCCGCTTTTGGAGTAACAAAATCCAATGATGTCTTTTCCATTTGGACTCACCTAGAATCTCCAGTAAATTCCCTTGGAAATCCCTAGAAACTCTCAAGAGATTGTTGACAACAAACAAAAAAAAAACCCAAGAAATTGAGTTTTTTAAGCGTTAGCGATAACTAATTCGATTCGCATCCATCGAATAGGTTATTAAGAAAATATTAAAAAGTTATAACATTCTTTTATCAATTATCATTTTACGTGTTAAGCATTGGCGATAACCGATTAAATATCATTTTTAATCTCAATTTAATGTCATGCCTTAAATGGTGTAGTCTACATAAGTTAAACATTTAATCATGAATTCAACAAAAATTTAAGCATTTAAACGATATTTTGGAAAGTTAAAGATTTAAACGTCCATAATTTGAAAGTTGAGATTTTTTTAGTAAGAGGAAAACAACATCGTTTTGATTAAACAGAAGCTGCTAACAAAACCTCTAACTCCGTAAACGTGTTTCATCTCTCGATTTAACGGCGTATCTCAAATAGCATGTCAACATAAGTTAACCATTTAATCATAAAATTAACGAAAATTTAGATATTTAAACAATATTTTGAATTTTTTTTTTTTTTGAATCGAATGTAAAATTAATTCGACCAAAAAAAAGTTTTTACATCAGGTGTAACAAAAAGCTAAAAATTTAAAACAATTGCAGATTTATTGTTTGTGAGTTTTTGAATTTTTCAGCATTAAGCAAACTATGCTTTCATGCTTTTCTCATATTTCTTGTCTCCCATTGCTTCGAAGTGTGGACAACCGGTTGCGGACCTGCTTATCAATGCTTTGGGTTAATCGGCTAGAGTTCCTTGATGGTTCTCTATGTCTTCTTTTGTTTCTTTCTCTCCAAATTATGTGGACTGGAGTTTGAAATACATACCTTAGAAGCCATAAGTTGATTTTTGTCTTGTGAAGTGTCAATTAACCGCTCTATAATTCTGTTCCAGTGATTTGTGTACCTTTGTCCTAGAAGTTTTCTCGTCAACTTGCTCCAAATCTTTCTCGTAAAACTGCAAGTGAAGAAGACGTGGTTTCTTGTTTCGATCGGATCTTGGCAAAACATACAAGCTGTGTTTGCTTAATACTTTCAACATCCAGAATTTGAAATAAGTTTTTTTTAGACATTTTTTCCTTTGGATATTCCCTAAGTTTGGTCATTCCTATAGCAGATAAATAAGAATCTACGCACGACTCAGAATTCAAGCTATGCTTTGTCGGTGTGAGACATAGACAGATCAACGCATTATAAATATGAATATTTTTAAAAAGATGTTGATTCTTCCCGGTAAAGAACAAAAATAACAAAATGTAAATGTTGTAACAAAAATCTCTCCAATCTCTCACATAAATTAAATCAATAAAGCCATTGATGATGGTTCTTTTGCTTTGAGGTAGGCCACACGCACTACAATGTAACATGTATAGGCACACTACCCAATACGGCGCCGTTTGCACTCTCATGTGTATTTATTACCTCTTTTAAAAAGATGTGACGGTGCAATTATTCGTGAGGGGAATATGTTTACTGAGATTCTTGTGTTCGAAATTAATCAAACACACGATTCTCTTGTAAAACTTGGGTTGTACTAACTTCCCCAACACGTAAGCCCGAGATCTAACGGTGAAGTTTAGCCTCATTGGCACCGGAGCAGGAGGTGGTGGTGGTTCGACGATCACGATGGGTCCTTTCTTCTTCTTGGGTTTTGTCGGAATTGGTGCAGGAGGTGGTGGTGGGACTAAGGTTGAGCCACTTCCATAGAGAGGAATCTTGTCTCCAAGTACATTCACTACCACCGTTCTTTGACTTTTTCTCGACTGATAAAATTTCTGAACCTACAAAAGTAAAAGAAATTAGAGTGAAAATTAAAAGTGTGTATAAAATTTTAACCAACAAAAAAAAATGTGTAGTGAAACTGAAAACCAAAATTATATTTGTCGAGAAAAACGAAATCGGATTTAATGCAACCAAACTGGACCATGTTGAAAACAAATTAAATATGCACCAAAATGTTTATTTTAGTATATATACTTAATAACTCTCGGGGTCCAGAATAAAAAAAAAAACAGAATAGTTTTTGACATTAATTAACTTTGAATATAAAAATATGTGCTGTTAAATATATATATATATATATATATATAATATTAATCAACATCAACATCAACTACTATTTACATACTTTATTTATTTTTGTCCAAAGCCAAACCAAACTGATCCAAAGAAAATATTATTTTACTTCGATTATAAATTTATAATTTATACATGTGCGATGATATAGCATAGCAACCGACAACACTTTATGTTAAAGATTAGCAACCGACAACTTTGATAAAAGACAAACCAAAAACCAAATCAAACCGAAACTTTTCCTAACTAAACCGAAGTTTTGGCAGACCGAACCGATTAAAGTTCGGCTAAATATTAATATTCAAAACTGAAAAAAGGAAAAAAAAAAAAAGACAATATCCACCAGAACCATCTGGTGATAGCAACAAGACAATATTGATGAACTAAGTTAGCGAGGTTTGATATTGTCTTTTCGGTGAGCATTTATAATGCCGATTAGCAGACCGAACCGAATTTAGTTCGGTTAAACATTTGTCAAAACCGAAAACAATAAACCAAGAAGACTATCCATCATCTGGTGATAGCAACAAGACAACATTGATGAATGAATGAACATAAGTTAGAATTTAAAGGGCTTTTAGATTTTGGACTTACATTTCCAGAACCAATTGTGATCTGTGAGAAACTAAGATCAATCGGAGAAGAAGAAACATGAACACCAAAGAATGTTCCTGTGTTCCGGTACAACATTCTCAACGTCGCGTTCATCGTAATCATGTCCGTTCCTATACCCCCCGCATCTTGTCCAGCTTGAACTTTAAGTTGCTCAAATGTTATACTCTACAAGAAGAAAGATCTGAGATTCAAGATCTGAGTTATTAAAAAATCAAGAAGTCAACTCTAGATCTTGACTAACCTTAACAGAGATCTTAGGTTTCTGAGGTTTAGCAGCTCCATAAAGAATCAACGAGAAGAAAGCAAAGAGCAAAGAGAATCCAACAATGAAAGCTAAGACATAGCAACGACGAGGCAAAGCTTGTTCTTCTCTATCTCCATCATCAAGAAGACCTTCTTCTTCAATCATAGCGAAAGGCTTTTCTCCGGCGTGGCCTTTCCGTTTAGAGCCGTTGATCTTCGAGAAACGGCTTGATGAGGAATGAGAATGTGGAGGAGATCCCATCGGGCTAGTGAGTACCGGAGTTGAGTGGAACGATGTTGCTGTCTTTTCTCCATCGTGAGAATCACGTGATGGAGATTGGACGTAGTAAGCTGGTCGACGAGGAGATCTGGTTGGTGATGAAGCGGCTAGGCTTGTTACCTCCGAGTCTGTTTTGTTGTGCATCTTGAGATTGAGGAAATGGAAGATGAAGAGATGAATGAGAATGGTGTTTTGTGTGATTGTTTTGTATTTATGTATTGAATGATTAAGTCAATGAGTGGATTCGAGGGTCATTTCCGATATGTTGGTTTGTAAAATTTACTGCGACGCCTTGGTATCATGGTTTGCCTACACTTTATATATATATATATTTAATTCGATTAACAATAAAAGTTCGTAACTTATTACTTCTTTTGTTTTTATTTTATTTTGTTTCTCTTTTTAGTTTTTTTCATTGTTCCACAAAAATGAAGTTTCTAGTCTTTTTCTACATTTTTATTATTAAGTTATACATTTCAACAAGCAATGAATGAAAATAATTAAATTTGTTACATTATTATTAATTCACAGTTATTAGAAATTATTTCGTATTGCAAAAGTAATATATATATAGCTATAATTAAAAATTTATTGTTTCTTAGGAATATATGTGAAAACTCTTAAAAACTTATATTTTAGGGACGTATGGAAAATATGGTTTCAGTTATTAGACATTACTTATTTTTTTAGAGATGGGAGAGGTTGGTTTTTTCACTTTTATTTATTTATTTATTTTGTTAACAACACATTTAAACTTAGAATACCTTTTTCTATTGGGTTTACATAATTCAAATCATCAAATTTGACTCAAAGTAGATGAGCTAAACAATATGCATTGCTATTTAAATTATGAGAAACTAGCGAAAGCGAGAAACTGTAAAAACTGTTAGTATCAAAGTATGACAGTTTAACATAATGAAGACGTGCAGCACCACATAGAAACGAGAGACATTAAAATTTCTAGTGGTTTTGAAAGCTGATGTGGCTAACAGTCATTAGAGCATTAGAAGTTTCCAGTTGAAGCAATGAAGATATAGATTATATGATTGGACGAATCCAACTGAATGAAGATAATATTTGCGAGTAGAAAAAACAAATTGTAGCAATATAAAAAAGAAGGAAATATAAGTCTTAAAGGTTGAAGATGCTAATATAAGGAGAAAGTTGCAGAGGTGTGTGGTAGTCGTCATAGAAATCATAGCATGAGTCCGCGAGAAAAAAGTTGTGATCAGCTTAGGGTTATTGGTGAGTGATTTGAGGGTTCAAGGCAAAGATTTTTGTGTAAATTAGTTGCTAGTGAGATTGGGTAGCTATGGTTTTAATATGTATCAAAATTTCTTTGAGTTAATATGGTCAAACAGATCTTGTAATTTTTTTTTTTTAAAATCCATAAAAAGAAGAAGTGCATTTTCTTATAAACCTATTTGTTAGCTAAGTCTCTTTATTATAATACTAGATGAATACCTGCACTACGTGCGGATTTATGCTTACATTGCTATAACTTAGGACATGAAGCGGATATTCTGAAAATTTTCACTATTTGTATATGTTTTGTCCCAACCGAATACTTATATTATTATTCGCTTCGATTCAAAAAATTTTGGATATTCATTTTTTTAATTATCCGCAGATTATTCGCATTGATCTGTTTAAAACATTATTTTTTTTAACATAAACAATACATTAAAATAACAAAAAATTATATATTCAAAGTTCTTTTTGGGATGATTCCATTCCAAAACCTAAACCAGATTTTTGTGCCTCATATCATGGAAAATGATCAAACTAAACTCTGACCATAAAATATAAAAAACAACAAAATAGCTCAACATTACTTTCTTTATCTTCATATCTCGCAATAAAAAATCTAGCCTACCTACAAACCTAAAAGCTAAGACTAGAAAGACTGAGAAAATAAAATTTTGGAAAGTGAATAGACATATAGATCTTCTTTTGATCTTTCCTTATACAAAAATGAAATATAGTATAATAAATATATCTATATTTACATATTATAATATATAAATGTGTATATATATATATATGAATCGAAACGAATATTCATTTTTTCCAAAAGTGATATTTGTGATTTGCTCTTTTTCTGCAAATATTATGTTTTACTATTTGCTTTGCTCCAGAATTTTACAAGTATTCAAATTTTTTGGTTCAAAGCGGATCTAATTAATATTTTGCACATGCCTAATAACTACATGGATTCAAACAGAGTAATTTTCATTTTTGTATGACCATGATCATCATAAAAGTATTTTCACTCACTAAACAAAATATAAAAAAAAAAAGTAAAAGGAAAAAGTCGAACAATTTCGTAAATAAATGATTGCCAAGTCTAATAAAATCATAGACCTTAAGATTTATGAGACATGGAAGATTATAAGACACTAACAATCAATGAAAAGTGTTAAAAGTCGAGTTATCTTATAACAAATTAATTTTAAAAAGTATATGTGTCACTTGGTGTCTCTCATATGGAGAGAGTTCACCTCTTTTCATATATATGATTATCATTTGGTATCAGAGCGGGAACACCAAAGGTTACATGTACTAGAAGGTTGTATGATGCAAATCATCAGAGGACATGGTGCAAATGCATGGACGGCTTGTGAAGAAGGATGGGAGGCTCCATATGAACTTTCAAACACTAGCGTAAAGTTACCTAAACCCAAATCTCAATGGAACGATGATGAGAAGATTCTATATAAGTATAATGGCAGCATCTTGAATGCCATATTTGGAGGGTGTTAATGAAAATGAATTTAAGCCAATTCTAGGATGTAAATCTACAAAGGGAGATTGGGATATCTTGCAGAAGTATCATGAAGAAAACACTACTGTTAAGAAGAAAAGGTTATATCAACTTGCCTCTCGATTTGAGAATCTGAAAATGGATCCAAATAAAACCTTTCTTCAGTTCAATTCAAAGTTATACTCCATTGCTGATGAAGCTAAAGTTTTGGGTAAAGCCTATAAAGTTAAAAAAAACTAGTTAAGAAAATCTTAAGATGTTTGCCGTCTAAGTTCACTGGACACAAGGTTGTGATAAGAGTCACATGAAACATTAAAACAACAAAATTTAAAACCTAGTTAGAATACTGAAATTAGAGGAGATGGAACCAGCTGATGACAAATTGACCAATGTAGTATGAATTGCATTTAAAGCAGATGAACAAAATGATTAACTTTAGAAGATCAAAGACCACATGGTGTTACTGACAAGGAATTTCAGCAAGGCACTTAACCGAGTGTTCGAAAAGGGACAAGGCAGGGACGCAGATCGATTGAACCAAAATGAGGCAGATAGAAGGGAAAATAGACCTCACAAGAATGATGGTGATAAACACATAAGACATCGTGATGTTCAATGTTTTGAGTACAAGAGTGATTTTCCTCTAGCTAAGAGGAAGGATTTGAATTGTTCCAAGTGTAAAGGGATATGGCACACGAAAGTTGAATATCCAAATTAACAGCGAGGTAATGAGAAGTCATTTCTTAGTTTCAGTTAATCAGAATCCGATGATGAAAACAAAAAAAAGAGATGCTGAATTTTGTTGCGTTCAAAGCAAATGGGTATGTTGTGTCTGACAATGAAGAGTCATAGTCAGATGAAGATCAAGAACTTGATGCCAGAAAGGAGTATCGTATACTGTACAACAGTTTCGTCCAACTAAGTATTGAAAATCTTGAGTTGGTTTAGGAAAAAGTGAATCTGGAAGCAAAACTTAAGTTTTTGGAGAAAGAGAAGATGTGTGAAGAGAAAATCAGTATTCCAGAAAAAGAAGTTCTAGAAAGGAAACTAAATCTCTTGATGAATGAAGTTAAGGATGAAAAAGAGAAATATAAACTTCGTAGAAGGAGCTGCATGAAAATCACAAGAAGATGAGGATGTTAAACAAAGGTTATTAAATCATGATAGAATTCTTGTAATGGGAAGGATTGAGTCTCAACACCCAGATCAATCACAGTAATCGACTTCCTTCATCACAATCACAGTAATCGACTCTCTCTTTGTTTCTAGAGATTCTTTGTCACACTTTTAGCAATTTCTGTAGCTATAGATCGATCGTTCCATACTTGGATCGATCAATCTGACCTAAGAAAAATCGCCATGAGATTTCAGATCGATCAGACCAGAGCCATACCGATCGTTCCAGAGCAGATCGATCGATCCAACTTACCGTGAGATTTCAGATCAATCAGACCAGACCCAAATCGATCGTTGGAGCTCAGATCGATCGATCCAAGTGTGGATCGATCGATCTAACCTTAAACGGACCAAACCTTAAAACTGCAGATTTTAGAGACAAACTAGGAAGCAAAGACAAACCTTTTGACTTTGGTTCTTTATCTAACAATGATTTAAGCTATACAATAGAGGAAAGAAATAACATTCCAGTAACGAACATAAGAAGAAGAAGACTTCAGACTTACCCATAATAAAAAAATAAGACTTTATAACTAAGCTGCATGAAATCGGAAGCGGGTAAGCGAAAGCGGAAGCGTTTGGAAACAGAGAAACGAGTTTTTCGAAAAAAATAGGAAACGGGTACGTGTTGGAAGCGTATATATATATATATATAATATATATATATAATTAAATACCAAACATAAATTCATACAAAATAAACTGTTTTAAACAACTAAATCCAATACACAAATTTAATATCATAAGTCATTTAAAATAAAAATAATTCTTGAAGTCACGGGTTGATACCATTCTCATCACTCTCATCTTCATCAACTCTATCGAATACAACCGCCTCCAACTCTGGTTCATCAAGAGAAAGCTCTGCAAACTCAAGTCTTCCTAGATTAATATCATCCAATGAATCAAACTCGTCACCTCCAACATCCCACATATAATTGGGGCCTTCTTTATAAGTAGAACTCCTCTTAGATAGAAGACGAAGGTTTCTTTATTAATTAGGTTTTATAATTATTTAAAGTGTGGGCTACGTTGGGCTTCTAAACAATTTTATAAGCCCAAAAGTTCAAGTTCAAGCTTCATCTTCATCATTAACGATTCCGATCTTCATCTCTGCGCTTCCATCTATGAATCAGACGCTTCCAAGACGATTCCAAACACCTCATTTTTGGAATCACGCTTCCAAGGCGATTCCGAACATTTCCGGGTGATTCCGCTCCCGCTTCCGCTTCCGGAGCAAGAAACGTGTCACCGGCGCCGATTCCATGCTACGTAGCTTTATAAACATTCAATTTGTGAACCATTCTCCATAGCCGTTGACTACTATACCCACCAATGTGAACCAAAATTCGTTGAAATATTGTTTTTCATAGTTAGAGGTACCCAGAATTTATTTAAAATGAATATAAGAGAATAACCACTAAGCATTTTCCTAAAAAAAAGTTACAAACAATTAAAAAAAAAAGTATCCTCATTGAAAAGACTAAAAATAGAGCAACAAACGGAGTGGAAGATAGTTGTGAACCTCCACGACCCTTCGAACTGCGACAAAGAAGAAGAAGAAATAGTGTAAGTATCAAAACAAGACAACAACCAAGCTTTTGCATAATTGGTAAAATGATTAAAGCTTAATGTATGTGGAATGTAGTAAATTAAATTGAAAAAGGTTAAGCAAAAAGTAAAAGTTTTACTAACTGTTATTACATCGCTATTTCACATGTTGATTTGTTGTGTCCTTCTTTACCACAACGGCTGCACCTGTGTCTCTTTAATCCTTGTGACCCTTGTGACGAGCTTATCTTGTCTTCAAATGTTTTATGTCTTCGTTTATTTTCTCTACCAGGGCGCCTTCTTGTTTTAGGTGGTAGAATTTTAGCATCTTCAACATGTTTTGGGACACGCCATTCTTTTTCAAAAACACCTTTTGGATTAATAGGTTCATCGTATACCGATCTCCATGTGGTAGTGGTATATACATCATCGGTGTAAGGATATAGATCTTTTCCTATATGAAAATCTCTTTTTATGGTGTGTCTGCAAGGAATTTTTTCTATGTCGAACTTCCCACATGAGCATGTTCTTCTTTCTAAGTCAACAACGTAGTCTACTCCATTACCTTTAACCTGTTATTTGTATGTGTTAATCGGATAAACTTCAAAATAATTACCTTTCTTTATTCTTCTAGAAATCTTTTTCTCCACCTTAATAGTTACATTATCGTTCTGCTTTCCACTTAATTCTATATGCATATAAAACCATTGTGTTAACATTTCTCTGATTCTGTCTAACAAATGAATTATTAGATACTCTCTAGGTGATCTCAACGCTGAATTGATCGATTCAGCTGGATTGTTGGTGTTAATGTCGTAGAACTCCTTTGTATTTGCTCTTAAAAAATGTTCCATCAACTACAATCACTTTTCAAATTGCCTTGTTGAACCCTCTTATTGATTGACCCAAAGAAATAAATAGATATTTGCTCTTCAAAAATGTGATATTGTGAAATTCTTCTTCTCCTTTCACGCTTTCTTCTTCCTCTTCTTCCACGATTTCTTCTTCCTCTTCTTTTCCACGATTTCTTCTTCTTTGTTTAGTTTTTCATGATAATGATGCATATCTATGTCACATGTGGTGTGTGGAGATTGTATAACAACACGGGTTGGATATTTATTGTTTATGAAGAAAAACAAAGATGAATATTTAGTTTGCAATCCACTACATCTCTTGAAGAGTTGAAAGTGATGGTTTTAGAAGACTATGGAATGGAAGAGAGTGTGGTTGATGTGGAATTCAGTTATTTACCCACAGATCTTAGCGTTAATTCTCCTCCTGTTGTTATGATGACAGATAGACAAGTGAAAAAAATTCTTGCATATTTAAAAATGAAAAATATGACACGGTTGTGTGTAATGTTCAACGGTAGAATTGATGATAGTAGGAGTGGAGTCCATTTCGATTTGAATAAAGAGACATGCGATTCAAGTGACTGGGACGATTATTGTAATGTGCGTGGAGATGATGATTGTAGGAGTGGAAAACCAACAGTTATGGTGAATAAAGATAAACCGAATGATAAATCATCTAAAGTCGGTGATGGTGTCGGCTCTACGTTGGTAGATTCAATGGTAACTAAGGGGAAATATTTCAGAAGTAAGCAAGTTTTACAGAAAATAATGGAAATATATGCTACGAAATCGAATCAGATTTTGTGGTGTATATGGTGCATAGAGAGTGTTTGCAAATGGAGTCTTCATGCTGAATTTTTAAGGGGTATACTTATTTTAAAGTCAACAGGAATGTGGGTAACCATACATGTACTCCTTCAAAGAAAATCAAATTCTGTAGGATACCTTGAGCAAGAACAATTAAACATCTCATTATGCATAATTATGAGGGTATGAAGGAAGGGCATAAACCGAATGATATTATAAATTTTATTCGTACATACAATGGATGCAAACTAACTTATTCCCATGCTTGGGAGTCTCTTGAGTATGCAGTTAATGAAGTTAGAGGAGTTCTGGAGAAACTTTTTGGTAATATACCAAACTACTTGCACATGTTACAAGAAGCGAATCTTAGTACGTTTACGAATTATAAAATTGATTGCAATGGTAGATTCAAAGATTTATTTATTTCTTTTGGTTAATCAATAAGAGGGTTCAACAAGGCAATTTGAAAAGTGATAGTAGTTGATGGAACATTTTTGAAGAGCAGATTCAAAGGAGTTCTACTAGTTGCTACAACCGTATATGGTAACTCGAATTTGTATCCAATCATATTTGGAATTGCTGATTCTGAGAATGATTGTTCGTGGGAGTGATTTTTAATGCAACTTCATATTGTTTTACCAGATGATGAAGGTTTAGCATTTGTGTCAGATAGACATATGTCGATCGGTAAATCAATTCAAAAAATCTACCCATTGGCTAGAATAGGTATTTGCATCCACCACTTGACTAATAATGTGGTAACATATTACTAGGGAAAGGGTGTGGCTGGTTATGTTGCAAAAGCGTCAAAAGCGTACATAGTTGCCGAATTTGAGAAAATATTCGGGCAAATTTGCAACATCAGTCCTGCGATTGGAGGTTATCTACATGAAACTGATTTGACAGAATGAGCTCGATGTCATTTTCCTGGATACAAATACGATATTAACACAAACAATCCTGCTGAATTGATCAATTCAGTGTTGAGATCACCTAGAGAGTATCCAATTATTCCTTTGTTTGACAGCATCAGAGAAATGTTAACGCGATGGTTTTATAAGCGTAGAGAATTAAGTGGAAAGCAGAAAGATCCTTTAACTATTAAGGTGGAGAAAAAGATTTATAGAAGAATAGAGAAAGGTAAAATTTTGGAAGTTTATCCGATTAACATATACATATTACGAGGCCGATTGGTTAAGAATTTTACTTTAGGCTTTCGCTGTAGGTTATTTTGGCTGTAGAGACTTTTGCTGTAACGACTTTATCTGTAGAAACTGTTAATGTATAATAGTCTGATTGATAACAAAAGTTGTAGAAACTGTGGCTTTAAATATTTTTAAAAGTCTGATTGGTAACAAAACTGTAGAAGCTGTCAATTTTTGTTAATAATAAAAACTCATATATAAATTTTATTATTAATAAAATTTGAATTAAAGTGAAGTAGTGACATAAACTTATAAATAAATTTTATTATTAATAAAAATTTTAGGAAACAAATTACAAAACTTATAAATAAATAATTAGTAACAAAAATTTCATCAAGAAATGGGACAAGTTAAATAAAATTTGGGCGAATATGTTTCGCTTCGGGAGCTTCCAGATTATGAAGATAAATATTCTAATAAATTTGATCAAGCTCTTCAAAGAATCTAAACGGTTTTGAATAATAAATAATAAATTTTTTTGAATAATTTTTATGTGTGATTTTTTGATGAGATATTCAACATAAATTTATTAATAGACTGTAGTTTATTATTTATTTTGAATTACTTATTAATTAATTAACAAATAAAAAAACCTCATCTGAAAAAATTATTAAATAATAAATTTTCTACAGCCTCAAAAGTCTCCTATATGAGACTTTAAAAAATTAAATTAAGAGATTTTGAAAAGGAGCAGTTAGACTTTTAAGGCGTTAAAAACAAATTTTTTTTAAAAGTATGATTGGTTGAAAAATGACTTTGAAAACTTTAAAATTATTTAAAGTGTGCAACCAATCACCCCCCTACATGTTAAAAGTAAAGAAATAGACTACGTTGTTGACTTAGAAAGAAGAACATGTTCATGTGGGAAGTTCGACATAGGAAAAATTCCTTGCAGACACGCCATAAAAGGAGCTTTCATATAGGGAAAGATTTATATCCATACACCAATTATGTGTATACCACTACTGCATGGAAATCGGTATATGAGGAAAATATTAATCCAATAGGTGTTCCAAAAGAAGAATGACATGTCCCAAAACATGTTGAAGATGCTAAAATTATATCACCTGAAACAAGAAGGCGCCTTGGTAGCGATATAATAATGGTTAGTGCAACTTTTATTTTTTGCTTAAATTTATTTTCAATTTAATTTACTGTATTCTTTACTTGATTCCATATATAGTAATCTTTAATCATTTTACCAATTATGCAAAAGCTTGGTTGTTGTCTGGTTTTGATACTTACACTATTTCATCTTCTACTTTGTTGCAGTTCGAAGGGTCATGGTAACAACTATCTTTCACTCCGTTTGTTGCTCTACTTTTAGTCTTTTCAATGAGGATAATTTTTTATTTTTATGTAAATCGTTTGTAACTCTTTTTTTAGGAAAATGCTTATTGGTTATTCTTTCAACGAATTCTGGTCCACACTTGTGGGTATTCAACGACTATGGAGAATGGTTCACAAACTGAATGTATAGTAAGTCTTAATTTTCTTATGTGTAATTATGAAGTCTTTCTTCTTCCTATGTCCGTTAGTGGAATGTTATTTCTCTCCTCTGTTGTATAGCTTATATCATTGTTAGATAAAGAACCAAAGTCAAAAGGTTTTGTCTTTGCTTCCTAGTTTGTCTCTAAAATTTGCAGTCTCTTATGCGCATTTTATAAGCATTTTTATTCTCAGTTTTGTGGTTTCTCTTGTGTGAAATTCTGATCATCTGAATTTTGCAACTCTAATATTAGATATTACAGAACTAGTGACTGAAATGGTGAATCTGTGAGATCTTTTCTTTCTTACGACGATTGGACGGTTAATTTTTTTTCTTCTTTTTGAAAGTTTAATGTTTTGAGTGGGCCATCTGCTAAGGAAGGGCTGGTGAATTGGGTCTGAGCAATTTCAATCACATCAAAATATGCCCTGAAGAAACTATATTTTGGCCTGAGAAATTGTTTTTACCAGACAAACAAGAATTTCAAGTTCATAAATGTCGGTTAACTTGCGTATGGTTCAAGGTTTCGTTGACAATAGCCATTTCTATAGCTACAGATATTGCTAAAAGTGTGACAAAGAATCTCTAGAAACAAAGAGAGAGTCGATTACTGTGATTGTAATGAAGGAAGTCGATTACTGTGATTGATCTGGTTCTAAAGTTTTGTTCTGTTTTTGTTTGAAACAGAGTTTGTTCTGTTTTCGTTTGAGGTAACGAGAGAAAGAAATGAGTTCGTAAGTTTCTAAGGTCAAGAACACCCAAGCCAAGTTTCACTGGATTTTCCGAAAGTTAGACTTTCACAATATGCGCTTACATGCCATATGAGCTCATAGGCAATTGCGCCATTTTATGCAATGTAAATTTTATTGGATTTGACCTAAGTGATAAAATTATACCTAACAATTTGCCCCCAAATTTTAGTATCATTGTAATAAGAATCCAAAAAATAGTAAAAAAAATTAATTGCTATTTCCTATCAAAATTTTTAATAAATCTTAACTTCTCCATAGATGAATCAATAGTTATTTTTATGAGCAAACAATATTTTGTTTAGAATGGAACTACAGTATTTCCATATCACATGATTCTCATTCATAGAATAATTAAAATTCATTATTACGACATTTGCATCATTACATGTGTCTTCGTTTCAATAATTGAGGCCCACATTGTTTTAATTTTTTGGCCCAAATTGTTTTAGTCGTTTGGCCCATACAAGTATCATGTCTCCTTGTTTGTTGCCCTAATATTAATATGGCGAGAGCTTTCTCACCTTCTCTCCAAGCGGCGCTTCTTTTCTTCGCAGGTAACTCGACCATATTTTTCTTCGATTACCAGCCTTTAAATTTTGCTTTTCTCTCTCACAGGCACCAAATTATTTTATTCATTGACTTTAGATAATGACCCTTTGTTTCAAATATTTCTTATTTTTTTCTATTTCTCTACATATTTTAATATAGATATTATATATTTTTTTGTCGTTGCTGTTGTGGGATGCATTTGTCTCACGAGCCATTGTTTCCCACTTTGGTGCAGCTGGTTTTCTCACAATGTTTGTGAGTGCGAGTTGGTGCGTTATCATGCTCACATGCAACTACTACCATTAGATTGTAGGTGAGCTTACCCACTTATTAATCCAATTGTTATTATAGAATTTAATTTTGCACTTTTACATTTTATGATCCATGGCTTAGATTCAATTGGTTCAATGTTAATGCCAAACGATTTCCATGTCACTTGCAAGGGCGGATCTAGAGAATAAATTTATTTGGGAAGGGGATAATTAATATTGTTTAAATAAATATGAGGGGTATTATTAAAAATACTAAAAATTTATATACAATTTTATAACTTTACCTGGGGCAACTGCCCCCTCTTGGACAAGGTACGTCCGCCCCTGGTCACTTGGACTTAGTGGAGATATCAGATTCTGTTAGTGAAGATGAGTTGATTGGTGCATCCTCTAAATATACTAGATTTCAATAACATAAAGAGACTGAATTCATCTCCTAACCTAGATTATTATTCCCCTCTCTCTCTCATTAGAACACTTGGAGAAAACTGTGATGACTACATCTACTGTGTCTTCGAGTAAATCACTTTACAGAAATAACATCATGTGCACTTGTAGTCTCTCTTGTAAAATAACGGCATCTTTTAACTATTTTTAATGCAGGTGCCTCCTTAATTTCCACAAAACCAACGTAAAAAAGTAGGAGTTACCCATAAGATTGAAGAAGAAAATAAGTACTGGTCATTTGAGTTCTTAACAGGCGAAATTTCTCCGGAAAGAAGCATAATACAAGGTTAGAAAATTGCTTTTAATATTTGGTTTCTAGTATTGTCTTGCGAGAAATTTATTTGACTACTTAAAAATAAAATGTTATATAAAAATTCGACCACAATAGTCAAATAACATTTGACAATACAATATATATATATATATATAT
>VBRH01001631.1:824-16385 GCA_014578085.1 Cardamine resedifolia
TTTTTTTTTTTTTTTTGACCCATAGATATATATTTTAATTTTTTTTTATAACGTCGAGTAGATATTGCGGCTATGGGTTTATCATCTTTTAGAATCATTTATTAAAAACAAAAAAGTGAACTTTTGACTTCGAGAGTCTTCTTTTGTTAGTCTTTTGAGACTAGTATAGCATTAGCATATGTAGGCTAAGTGAGAGTCCTTATTTGAGTTTGTATCTTATTTTAGTTTTTGAATAAATGTCTTTGTAAGCTTTTCCGATTAAAAAAAGACACTAGAAGAAAGCTTATCCGATAAGAAAAGACACTAGAAGACGCAAAATGTTCACAGAAGAAATTAGTATTTGCCACGAAATGTCCTCTAAGAATAAAGCTCTGATATCAAACTTTCAATTATTATCCCATTACTTATCAGTTATGTGCCTTACGTCATCTAATTCATCACGTTGGTGAAGCCTTTCTTTTATCACCACTAGTCGTGTCCATCTTATATAATAACCTCACGATCACACACACACACAAACAATCCAAGAAAAAACACAAAACTTGAGTATTCTTCATTGAGTTGGAATCGGTATGGCTTCCGAAAACCCCCACCAATTTCATCCTTCTCTTCACTTTATTCTCTTCCCTTTCATGGCTCAGGGCCACATGATTCCCATGATTGATATTGCAAGGCTCTTGGCTCAGCGCGGTGTGACCATAACAGTTGTCCCGACGCCTCACAACGCAGCAAGGTTTAAGAATGTCCTAAGCCGCACAATCGAGTCTGGCTTGCCCATCAACCTAGTGCAGGTGAATTTTCCATATCAAGAAGCTGGCTTGCCAGAAGGACAAGAGAATATTGATTCACTTGACTCGAGAGAGTTGATTGTACCTTTCTTTAAAGCGGTTAACATGTTGGAAGAACCGGTGATGAAGCTCATGGAAGAGATGAAACCTAGACCAAGCTGTTTAATTTCTGATTTCTGTTTGCATAAGCAAAATCGCCAAGAGGTTCAATATACCAAAGATCGTTTTCCACGGCATGGGCTGCTTTTGTCTTTTGTGTATGTATGTTCTACGCCGAAACCTCGAGATCTTGCAGAATTTAAAGTCGGATAAAGAGGATTCCTAGTTTCCCTGATAGAGTTGAATTTACTAAGCCTCAAGTTCCCGTGAGAACAAATGCTAGTGGAGATTGGAAAGTGTTCTTGGACGAAATGGTAAAGGCAGAAGAAACATCCTATGGTGTGATAGTCAACACATTTCAAGAGTTGGAGCCTGCTTATGTCTAAGACTACAAAGAGGCAAGGGCCGGAAAAGTATGGTCCATTGGACCTGTTTCCTTGTGCAACAAGGTAGGAGCAGACAAAGCAGAGAGGGGTAACAAAGCTGACTGATCAAGATGAGTGTCTTAAATGGCTTGATTTTAAAGAAGAAGGTTCCGTACTTTATGTTTGTCTTGGAAGTATCTGCAATCTTCCTTTGTCTCAGCTCAAGGAGCTGGGGTTAGGCCTTGAGGAATCCCAAAGACCTTTCATTTGGGTCATAAGAGGTTGGGAAAAGTATAATGAACTATCTGAGTGGATACTGGAGAGCAGTTTTGAAGAAAGAGTCAAAGACAGAGGACTTCTCATTAGAGGTTGGGCACCTCAAGTCCTTATCCTTTCACATCCTTCCATTGGGGGATTCTTGACACATTGTGGATGGAATTCGACTCTCGAAGGAATCACATCTGGCGTTCCACTGCTCACTTGGCCACTGTTTGGAGACCAATTCTGCAACCAGAAACTTGTCGTGCAGGTGCTAAAAGTGGGTTTAAGTGCTGGGGTTGAAGAGATTATGAAATGGGGAGAAGAGGAGAAAATAGGAGTACTGGTGGATAAAGGAGGAGTGAAGAAGACAGTGGAAGAATTAATGGGTGAGAGTGATGATGCTAAAGAGAGAAGAAGAAGAGCCAAAGAGCTTGGAGAATTAGCTCACTAGGCTGTGGAAGAAAGAGGCTCTTCTCATTCGAACATCACATTATTCTTACAAGACATAAATCAAGTACAATCTGTTGGAATGTTTTAAATTGAACTTTTGTAATTATGGAGAGTTTGTGCTTTGTGTATTTTTTATAAGTTGGTTACTGGTTAATTTGAATTGGTTTCTGAGGTTTTATTTCTATGTGCGAAACGCGAAAATCATCTTGTTGATGGGCAACTTACATATATCGATGAAATTTTAAAATTAAGTAACTATTGTTTGTACGTATAATGTAATGAAAGTAAAGTGCGGCCAGATTATTTTTATTTTTTCTTTTTTAATCGAAATTTTTTTAAGTCTTTCTAAACCATTTGTACCAAAAACTACTGCATGGACATATACGATGATAGATTTAAAAATATTATTTTATTACAATTTGTTTAATTTTGATTTATGTTATCGAAAATATATTTTTTATTTTTTGGAAACTATAATCCTCTTTGTGCATAAAAATAAATTTAATCCGACTTTTATCTAACTAAAAATAGTAATTACTGTACACATTAATTTTTTATAACACTTGTAAATTTAACTATCTTATTTTAAAATAATTAGTTGCATTCAAGATAAGTCAATAATGGCTATAACATTATATTATTACATGTGCATGTGACCCATAGACTTTTCTTTCTGGGTTGGTTTTAGACCCATAGATATATTTGTTAACGTCTAGCTAGTAGATGTCGTTGTCTTAGAAAGAGACAGGCCGTATTTGGCGGCTATGGGTTTATAATCCTTTAGTGTCATTTATAAAAACTTAAATTGAACTTTGACATTTCAAACAAAATTCGATTTTGGTAATGTCTGAGAGAGTCTTCTTTTGTTAGACGTCTTTTGAGACTTGTATAACATATGGAGGCTAAGTGAGAGTCCAAATTTGATTTTGGGTCTTGCGGTTCTGAAGAAATGGCTTTGTAAGCGTTTCCGGCAAGTAAAGATCCCTAGAAGACGCAGAATGGACACAGAAGAAATTAGTACTTGCCACGAAACATCCTCTAGGAATAAAGCCCTGATATCAATTTTTTTAATTATTATCCCATTACTTTATGTGTCTTACGTCATCTATTGCATCACATTGGTGAAGCCTTTCTTTCATCACCACTATTCTTATCCATCTTATATAATAACCTCACAATCACACACACGCACACAATCCAAGAAAAGACACAAAACTTGAGTATTCCTCATTGAGTTGGAACCGGTATGGCTTACGAAAAAACCCACCAATTCCATCCTTCTCTTCACTTTGTTCTCTTCCCTTTCATGGCTCAGGGCCACATGATTCCCATGATTGATATTGCAAGACTCTTGGCTCAGCAAGGTGTGACAATAACAATTGTCACGACGCCTCACAACGCAGCGAGGTTCAAGAATGTCTTAAGCCGTTCTATCGAGTCTGGCTTGCCCATCAACCTAGTGCATGTCAAGTTACCATATCAAGAAGCTGGTTTGCCAGAAGGACAAGATAATGCAGATTTGGTTGACTCCTTGAAGTTTATGGTACCTTTCTTTAAAGCGGTTAACATGTTGGAAGAGCCGGTGACGAAGCTCATGGAAGAGATGAAACCTAGACCAAGCTGTCTAATTTCTGATTTTTGTTTGCCTTATACAAGCAAAATCGCCAAGAAGTTCAATATACCAAAGATCGTTTTCCACGGCATGGGCTGCTTTTGTCTTTTGTGTTTGCATGTTCTACGCCAAAACCTCGAGATCTTGCAGAATTTAAAGTCGGATAAAGAGTATTTCAGGATTCCTTGTTTCCCTGATAGAGTTGAATTTACGAAGCCTCAAGTTCCTGTGAGAACAAATGCAAGTGGAGATTGGAAAGTGTTCTTGGACGAAAGGGTAAAAGCAGAAGAAACATCCTATGGCGTGATAGTCAACACATTTCAAGAGTTGGAGCCTGCTTATGTCCAAGACTACAAGGAGGCAAGGGCAGGAAAAGTATGGTCCATTGGACCCGTTTCCTTGTGCAACAAGGTAGGAGCAGACAAAGCAGAGAGGGGAAACAAAGCGGCCATTGACCAAGATGAGTGTCTTAAATGGCTTGATTCTAAAGAAGAAGGTTCGGTGATTTATGTTTGCCTTGGAAGTATCTGCAATCTTCCTCTGGCTCAGCTCACGGAGCTGGGGCTAGGCCTTGAAGAATCCCAAAGACCTTTCATATGGGTCATAAGAGGTTGGGGAAAGAATAATGAGCTATCTGAGTGGATCTCGGAGAGCGGTTTTGAAGAAAGAACCAAAGAGAGAGGACTTGTCATTAAAGGTTGGTCGCCTCAAATGCTTATCCTTTCACATCCTTCCGTTGGGGGATTCTTGACGCACTGTGGATGGAACTCGGTCCTCGAAGGAATCACCTCGGGTGTTCCACTGCTCACTTGGCCGCTGATGGGAGACCAATTCTGTAACCAAAAACTTGTCGTGCAGGTGCTAAAAGTGGGTGTAAGTGCCGGCGTTGAAGAGGTTATGGAATGGGGAGAAGAGGAGAAAATAGGAGTATTGGTGGATAAAGAAGGAGTGAAGAAGGCAGTGGAAGAATTAATGGGTGAGAGTGATGATGCTAAAGAGAAGAGAAAAAGAGTTAAAGAGCTTGGAGAATTAGCTCACAAGGCTGTGGAAGAAGGAGGCTCATCGCATTCTAACATCACATCATTCATACAAGACATACGTCAACTACAATCTGCTGGACTATTTTAGATAGAACTTTGGTTTTTATACGAGGCTGTCCGTGAATTAATTATTGTTATTTAGTTATAAGTATATATTTTTAAAAATTAATTAATGAATAAGACTATTCTGTTAAATTTGATCATTTTATGAATAAGCGCAAATCTCTTAAAAAACATTCATCTTTAATAAAGTAAACTATAACCCCCTTTTTTTTTTTTATAAAGAACTATATAACCCCGAATCCTAACTATAGATGCCGCTTTAGATTGATGACAAAAAAAAGAAAAAAAAATGCCGTTTTAGATATCTCAAAGTGTAACAACTCATACACCACCGCGGAACTTTATTCTTCTCGAGATTAATGTAATTTTGTCAAGAAAAGAAATGCAAAATATTATTTATGAATAAGTAAAAAGGTAGATTGTTTTCTTATAGTTTGTCTTGATTTATTTTGAAGACGTTATTTCTTGTCGATAGAGATAAATAGTCCAAGTTTGATGTATATTCCATTTCCTTATTCAAGTTGAATTTTGCGGCTCCTTTCCATTTCATTTTCGACATAGTTATCAAAAATACTTCTCTTATTTGTTTGGGGCTTACATGAATACAATAATCTCTGTGAACCATAATGTGTTTTTAACGAAGAAGCCAATTCGCTTATGTTCTCTCTTGCATGTACAAATCAATCATAAAATCTGGAATAGGAAAATAAATATTAGAATACCAACACTTTAATTTATTTTGAAGACGAATATTCAAGGTTATGGGCCTTTTTGCTGAATGCTTGATGCTTTGAGGTTTGTCCATATGTAGTCGTGTACGAGAGATAAACAGAGAGGCCAAGTTTGATTTTTCTTTATATTCTTTCATCGAAGATTGATTTTAGCGGCTGGGAAATCTCTTCACTATACTTTCGACGTAGTTATTAAAGATAATTCTGTTATTTTTTGGGGCTTCTATGTTCAAAAGAATTCATGAGTGTCCGTCACGTAATGTTCTGTACTAATTTCTGTGAACCATATTTGGTTTTGTAACGAATACAGCCAATTTGCTTATGTTTTCTCTTACATCACGTATTATTTACTTGAATTTTAAGTTTTTCTTTTGCTATTTCATGAGTCAATAAATATGTATGACCCGACAAATTACACACATACCCAATCCAAATCAAAGCCAAAAAAAAAAAACAAAAACTTAGAGAGTTTCACATGGCTTCCGAAACAACCCACCAATTTCATTCTCCTCTTCACTTTGTTCTCTTTCCTTTCATGGCTCAAGGCCACATGATCCCCATGATCGATATTGCAAGGATCTTGGCTCAGCGGGGAGTGACAATAACCATTGTCACGACGCCTCACAACGCAGCCCGGTTTAAGAACGTTCTTGACCGGGCCATCCAGTCCGGCTTGCCCATCAATCTTGTGCAGGTAAAGTTTCCATCTCAAGAATCCGGTTCATCGGAAGGACATGAGAATTTAGACTTGCTCGTTTCATTGGGAGCGTCAATGACCTTCTTCAAAGCAACTAGCATGCTTGAGGAACCGGTCGAAAAGCTCTTGAAAGAGATTCAACCTAGGCCAAGCTGCATAATCGCCGACATGTGTTTGCCTTATACAAACAGGATAGCCAAGAATTTTGGTATACCAAAAATCATCTTTCATGGCATGTGTTGCTTCAATCTTCTTTGTATGCACATTATGCGCCAAAACTATGAGTTATTGAAAAATATAGATTCTGAAAAGGATTACTTCCCCATTCCGAGTTTCCCTGAAAGAGTTGAGTTCACAAAATCACAGCTTCCAATGATCTTATATGCTGGCGAGTGGAAAGAGTTCTTTGACGAAATGACAGAAGGGGATAACACTTCTTATGGTGTGATTGTTAACACGTTTGAAGAGCTCGAGCCGGCTTATGTTAGAGACTACAATAAGGTTAAAGCAGGTAAGGTATGGAGCATTGGGCCGGTTTCATTGTGCAACAAGGTAGGAGAAGACAAAGCTGAGAGGGGAAACAAGGCGGCCATTGATCAAGACGAGTGTATTAAATGGCTTGATTCTAAAGAAGAAGGGTCAGTGCTATATGTTTGTCTTGGAAGTATCTGCAATCTTCCTATGTCTCAGCTCAAAGAGCTCGGTTTAGGCCTCGAGGAATCCCAAAGACCTTTCATTTGGGTCATAAGAGGCTGGGAGAAGTATAACGAGTTAGCTGAGTGGATCTCAGAGAGCGGTTATAAAGAAAGAATCAAAGAGAAAGGCCTTCTCATAAGAGGATGGTCGCCTCAAATGCTAATCCTTTCACACCCTGCCGTTGGAGGTTTCTTGACACACTGTGGATGGAACTCGACTCTTGAAGGAATCACCTCGGGCGTTCCATTGCTCACATGGCCGCTGTTTGGAGACCAATTCTGCAACGAGAAATTGGCGGTGCAAGTGCTAAAAGTGGGTGTAAGGTCCGGGGTTGAAGATCCCATGAAATGGGGAGAAGAGGAGAAAATAGGAGTGTTAGTAGATAAAGAAGGATTGAAGAAGGCAGTGGAAGAATTAATGGGTGAGAGTGATGATGCTAAAGAGAGAAAAAGAAGAGCCAAAGAGCTTGGAGAATTGGCTCACAAGGCTGTTGAGGAAGGAGGGTCATCTCATTCTAACATCACATTACTGTTACAAGACATACGTCAACTACAATTCAAAAAATGATTATATCGTTGTTCTTGATTGCATCTTTAATTTGTTCGAGATCAAACTATAGTAGTTTTCACTGAAATTGTCTCTATTGTTGAATCTAATAACACGTTTAGTTAGTAATAATAGTATACTGCATACCTTTTTTTTTGTTAACATAGTTAGTACGTACTTAAGATTGAGTAATCGAATTCGTTAAAAATACATCTAAAAAAACAGATATACAATGAAACAGTAGAAGAACACATTTTTGTAGTAGAGTGTAGAAAACCTGTTCGGTGGTCCTGAAGATGCGAACTTTGATATTGCTTCTAGAGGCTCCTTGGAGTTATCAACACTTTTTGTTTTATTTCTTGTTAAAGACTTATCAACAATCCTTTCCCTATCGATCATGACAACAAGGTTTGCTATATATCTAAACATGTCCTCATAATGGATAATCCTTTCCCTACGAACAAAGTCTCTCTTTTTTAAAATGGATGATGTAATTTTTTCTAGTTACTAATATTATTATATGGGCTTTGAATTGTCTTACTAGAAGGCCCAATAATATCTGCAGCCCATAACTATGGTGTACGAACGAACCAGTGCCATGTGAAAGAGTGAAAATCATACGGTGGAATCGCGGTAAGAATCAGTGCTGCGGTCGCCGGCGAGGACGTTTGCTCGTCGAAAAAACTCCTCCGACCTGATTAAAGGTACTTCCCGAGCTTATATCAACAAATTAACTTTTATGGGCTCTTCTTCGATCACTGTGCTCACTGAAATTTTGGGTTTTTGTTTCCTTTTTGCCTCTCGAGATCTGGTATAATCGTAAAGTGTTTAGATTTCAAATCGAAATTCGTAAAGCCATATGCTTTGTTAGAACAAAACCCTAATTTCGGGTCCTCTGCTGAGTGTGTTGTCACAATTTCGTTAAATTTGTCAACTTTCAGAGTTAAGAGTGAGCAAGTTATCAATGGAAAGTGATAAAGAAGAGCCAATGGTTTTCTTGGACCGTACAAGCCGAGCAACACGTGGTAAACGGTAAGAATCACTTGAGCTGAGCTTCTACTTGATGAATGTGTTTCACCCTGAGTTTGTGCTTTATTTTGAGTTTGCAGGATGACCAAGTTGCTTGATGACGAAGTAGAAGAAGATGAACAGTTTTGGAATCAAGAAGCTCTTAAAGAGGTTTATTTTTTTATATATTACTCTCTCTTCTTTGTTATTTTCCTTCACTAGAGATGAGAATGATTTCAGAAACTTTTGTATGTGTGTTGTCATTTATATATCTCTTTACCTTTGTTATCTGCAGGAAGAACATGATGATGAATATGAAGAAGAACGTGAAGTTGCTGATGAGTTTGATAGCGACTTCAATGACGATGTATTTATGTGTTACTTGTATATTCAGTACTTATTCATCAAGGTGGTGCTCAAATTCCATTTTATTAACTTCTTTCTTTTGCCTTTTCTTGGGAGTAGGAGCCTGAGCCTGATGCAATAGCAGAAAATGAAAAAGAAGAGAGGTTTGGCCATCCTCGAAACTCGTCTAGTGATTGCTATTATGTATATCTGTTTTGAATTTTTATACAATTTTGCATGTTGTTGTAGGGATCTGCCAAAGAAGCGGCTGATTTACCCTGGGAAAACTGCTCCGAAGAAAAAGAAAAAGAAGACGAAGGTAGTTTCAAAACTAGAAGATACTCCTGAAGATGAGAAGCCAGGTGAAGAATTGGGAAGTAAGGACCAAGACGAAAAAGAAGAGAATGAAGCACAAGAAGATATGGAAGGTGAGAAGGTCACAAGGAAATCAACACGGACATCAGTGATTGTACGGCAAGCAGAAAGAGATGCATTGCGTGCTGCTATACAAGCAACAACAAAGGTTTTCTCAGAATTCATCCTCATTAGCTATTTACATTAATGGCTACACTTTGATCTTTTTTTAAGTCTTGCCATGTTGAGTTCGTTCTTGTGTTTGTTCAGCCAATAGTTAGGAAAAAAGTAGGGGAGGAAAAACGGATGACGCAAGAAGAAATGCTGCTGGAAGCAGCTCAAACAGGTTTGGATTTATGATGCTGCATCCGTTTTTCTATCAGAAACTTAAATTGCTAAAGTCGTATTTTTGCAGAAATCATGAACTTGAGGAATTTAGAACGTGTTTTGGCAAGGGAAGAAGAAGTAAAAAAGAAAGCAATTGTGCATAAAGCAGTCTATAAGGGTCCTCAGATTCGGTATCTTTCAAAAGATGGTAAGCTTTACAGCAAAATAGTTTCCCAATGTAATCAGATCTCTCCCGAAAAGTAAGAACTATATTTGTTTAAACTTCTAACTTTACATGCAGGATGCAACTATTTAGAATTCTGTAACGGTGCATCATTCAGTTCAGAGTTGTCAACGAAGTCTGTTACATGTAAGTTAAGTAGTTTTGCTCGAATAGTGTTTGGAGATAAACAGAAATGTTTTCTTTTACCTGTAATTCATATTGATCTCTATCTTTATCTTAATTTGTTTTCTCTTTTCTAGATCCAGAAAAAGCTGTATGTGTGATTACTGGATTACCTGCCAAGTAAGAATTTTCAAGTCTTCTAAGTAGAAATCTTTTTAGGTCTATCAAAAATAAGTTATTGGTTTCTTTGTTTTCTACCTGTTGAGAAGAAATAATGTTCTACCCAAGCAACCTGATTATCTTTTCTCTACAATTCTACAACTATTTGTTAATTGTTGTGTGTTGCTGATACAGGTACCGAGATCCAAAAACTGGTCTTCCTTATGCAACGAGAGACGCTTTCAAAGCAATACGCGAAAGGTGTCTTTTGATCCAAAATTGCTGCATCTTGATCCAAAATTGTTGTTTCCTCTAACCGTCTAAAGGATCAAAACAAATGAATGTTATCATGGGAAACACAGGCTTTACATTGTCTTTTGACTTTAGTGTTAGAATCTGATACGTTTCAAACATTTTTATGTTTTTGGTTTTCTGAAGGTACATGGAGGAACACGATGGTCTGAGAAAGAAAATGGATATGGGAGATTTGTTTGATACACTTGCGTCGAAAGGTTTTGCTACAAAGCAAAAGAGAACAAAGACCCCGAAGAAAAACAAATCATTTTCCCTCAGAAGCTCAGCTCGTTTCCTTAGGTTCGAGTCAGAAGAAGATAGTGAAGATTCAGATTAATAACCACTTCCCTGGTTAGGTTAGTGTAGTGTATTAAAATAAAATCCTTTATTTTTTCATGAAACATGATCATGAACTCTCACAGTCGTAATCATGTTCTGCAGACTTTGCATCTTTCATGATTGTGATACATGGACCTTCCCGAGAGCCGAGAGCAGTCTGTGTATAAATCATCAAATGGTTTTGGTGTTCAGAGATCAGAAGCGAGATGAACATTCATGGAGGAAGTTTTCATGATCAGAGCTTGAAATGGAAACAACACTAATCAGAGATTGATCCTCCCTAGCAGAAGCTACGACACCATCACAGTTTCAAAGAGAAAGTGTAAAATTTCTATATTTTGTTGGCCTTCCTTTCAATTCCATGTAATTTTCTCTTGTTACTTCAACATGTGACACGAAAAATGTTATTAGTCGTTTAAATTTAACTAGAGTCTGGTGAATTGTGGTTAACCGATTTCAAACCAAACCGAATATGTCAAACCGATTTATAAAATTTGAAACTTGTTGCAATTTCTAAGAGCGCCAATGGCATAATTTGACATCACAAAAGACATAGAATGATCCGGAGTTCAGATTCAAGCTTCAAATCCAAGAAACACCAATGCCTTATCTTCCTCAAGCTCTGTTCCTCAATTAAACATCTTTTACAAATCCATGGCCAAATCCTTGTCTCTGCTCTCCAAAATGATAGCTTTATCATCAGCGAGCTTGTACGGGTTTCTTCACTATCTCAGGCCAAAGACCTTACCTTTGCGCGAACCCTTCTGCTTCATTCTTCTGATTCGACTCCTTCCACTTGGAATATGCTCAGCAGAGGCTATTCTACAAGTGATTCCCCTGTAGAATCGATTTGGATTTACTCTGAGACGAAGAGACGACGAATCAAACCCAATAAGCTCACTTTTCCTTTTCTTCTCAAGGCTTGCGCTTCCTTTTCAGGTCTGACGGCGGGGAGACAGATCCAAGTCGAGGTTTTGAAACATGGGTTTGATTCTGATGTCTATGTTGGGAACAATCTGATTCATCTCTATGGTTCTTGTAAGAAAACTTCTGACGCCAGGAAGGTGTTCGACGAAATGACTGAGAGAAATGTTGTTTCTTGGAACTCCATTATGACTGCTCTTGTTGAGAATGGTAAGTTAAATTTGGCGATTGAGTGTTTTTTAGAGATGATTCGTAGGAGGTTTTGTCCGGATGAGACGACAATGGTGGTTTTGCTCTCTGCTTGTGCTGGTAACTTGAGCTTGGGAAAATTGGTGCATTCACAGGTGATGGTAAGAGAGTTAGAGTTAAACTGTAGACTAGGTACTGCACTTGTTGACATGTATGTAAAATCTGGTGGATTAGAGTATGCTCGGTTAGTTTTCGAAAGAATGGCTGACAAAAATGTTTGGACTTGGAGCGCCATGATTGTAGGATTAGCACAATATGGATATGCAGAAGAAGCCCTTCAACTATTCTCAAAGATGATGAAAGAATCATCGGTGAGACCAAACTACGTGACATTTCTCGGTGTTTTATGTGCTTGTAGCCACACAGGATTGGTGGAGGACGGGTACAAATACTTCAACAAGATGGAGAAAACACACAAGATCAAACCAATGATGATTCACTACGGGGCAATGGTCGATATCTTGGGACGTGCAGGTCGACTAAACGAGGCTTATAACTTCATAAAGAAAATGCCTTTTGAGCCTGATGCGGTTGTTTGGAGGACACTACTATCCGCTTGCAGTATCCATCACGATGAAGATGATAAAGGAATTGGAGAGAAAGTAAAGAATATATTGATTGAGTTAGAGCCAAAGAGGAGTGGGAATTTAGTGATTGTGGCGAATCGATTTGCGGAAGCGAGGATGTGGGATGAGGCAGCAGAAGTTAGGAGAGTAATGAAGGAAACTAAGATGAAGAAGATAGCGGGAGAGAGTTGTCTAGAGCTGGGAGGGTCAGTTCATAAATTCTTCTCAGGATATGATCCTCGTTCTGAGTATGCATCCATCTATGAGTTATTAGATTTGTTCAAGTTTCAGTTGACAAGTGACAGTGATTTGGTGTTTAGTGATCCGAATCCATCTTCTTCACTTTTCTTCTAGTTTCTTAAATTTGAAAGGATTAATTCAACAATTAACATTTTCTAAAGGTAAGTGAATCACTTAGGGAAAAACAAATTATAATCTTCTATAATTTTTTTGTATGTATCCAATCATAAGGTCAAATTTTGATGTATTTACAAAATTATTAATCCAATTACGATTTTTGTATGTAGTATAAATTTTGTTATACGCAATGCAATTTGAATAGAATGCAGTTCCTATGGAAAAGTGTAAAATCAAATTTGGAAATAGGAATGGATGTGTGAGATTCTCACTTCTCGTCCTATATAGTTTCACAATATCTTTTTTATATAAACAAAAAACAAGAACAAAAAGTGAGCTCTTTAGCACTAATTTCACATAACTCAACTGTCTGAAACCAAAAGTTGTCTCTTTAGCGTTGGCTCCGGCTTAATGTCATTGATTTGCTTCGTTTATTAGCAATTCAAATATTTTAAAAAATTTCGCTTTACATGCACTTGAATTCCAAAAAGAAAAAAAAACGAGCAAGGTGAAGATTATCAGTTAATCTCACATTAGAGTAAGAAACATCCTCTGAAAGCATACTAAATCAACACATAATTACTTTGGTGATGTTTAATTATCTTAAAGTAATTATGTGATTCATCTGATGTTTAATAGAGTTTATGGTAAATCGGTAATTATGTGTATATCTTAAAGTATAAAATACGAACCAGAATCACAAAATATATATTGCATGCTCGAAATTTTAGTTATTTGATTTACAAGTGTTTTTTTTTTCTTTCCGCATTTTACAAGTTGAGAAGATACAATACGTCAAGTCATCGCATACGTCTGATCCGTCTTAGGATTTATGAACTTTAATTTATGAACTTTAATAGCAAACATTGTTTGTTTAATTTCTTAGGTGTTATTTAATGTATTCATTATAAAAGATAATTTATGGAATCGTTTTCATAAAGTAAGCGAAAAAGTAAAGTAAGATGATTTAAGGCAATATGATGATATAATGCATGGAGTGCGATTGGAGCTGAAGTGAAAAGGGTTAGCTAATGGCAATATGGCATATCCCTTGGAAGATTCCCAATTTCTCATTTTCTCAACCTCTCAATTATTTTTGTTAGCGTACAAGGGACATAAGTGTATATATGTATAATACATATAGGTATATGTACATGTGTGAGTCTATAAAGAAAGCATAAAACATCATACATGAAACTCTCTCCACAGAACCAAAACATGACGGTGGTGTTGGCTCTTCTCTGAAGAACCTGAGGAAGTGAGAACCTGCTACTTCAATTAGCGGGTTCTCTTATATTATGTAAATAGGGCAACTCGGATCCTTTGGCATTTCCTCGACGTGGGATTAATTGAAGAAGAAGATGTCATCTGTATCTTCTTCCCTTTGAGAGTTCTGTTCAAATTGTGTTGGGTCATAATAGTTTCACTTCTTCTGGTTTTATATTTTTTACCTTTTTGTCTTTGACTTTCTTCTCCATCTGTGTGTTGGTGTTTTCTGTTATAAAGTTGATAATTACTATCCTATAGTTTATGAGTTGATGCTGCGTTTTTAATTTTAGTGTCTATACAATAACTTAGTGCAGTTGGGATTTTAATTCAGTAGTTCTGCATTAATATCCCTACTCTGTTACCACTCCGAGTTGAATATATATATATATATGCTGCCTAAAACTTGAAAATTGTAGAATAAAATACTACTTTTAATTTATTTATCTTCTTATTTTAGTCTTGTTTAAAATTCGGAATTAGAATAGGAGGGGGGTGGAAAGGCTAGAGAACGAGAATTCATGCGACTAAGAACATGCCCCAAAAATATTTTTAAAGCTGAACTAATTAGTTTATCTTTAAAAGAAAGAGAAATATAACCAAAGCACATCTGTTATGGTTTTGGTGCTGATTCAATTTTTTCAGGTTTGGATTAAACCAAGAAGATTGAAGTTGGTTTAAAGCTAGTTAAGGGGATCTGAAGAAGAGCCGGCTGAGAGTAAAGAAAGAGTAAAGCAAACCCTCTAGTCGCGATAGAGGTTTTGTAGTTGTTATAAAATCGTTAGAGTTTCAGTTTTAAGTTTCTAACGTTCATCTTCTTCCTCTCTCTCTGTTGGTTGTTTTTCTGTAATTTTTTCCTGAGATTTTCACCATTGTTGAGCTCTGTTGAAGCTTGTATACTTTCTCATTCTAGTGAATTGCCAGATTTATTCTGGCCCCAGATGTAGGCTTTATCACACCGATATTGCTGAACTGGGTAAACAAATCTTGCGTCTTCTTCTTTATTTTACTTTCTCAATAATCGTGTTCTTAATTTCTGGAAATTGGATTTGTGAGTTTCTGGAAATTGATTTCGTGAGGTTTAATTGGAAATCTTGTGAGGTTGAATCGTAACATAGTGGTATCAGAGCGTGGGTTCGTAGCTGCGATGGCGAATCAGCGAGTTCATATCGAGATCTTCAATGGTACTTCCGATTTCTCACTTTGGAAGATACGAATGATGGCTCATCTGAGCATTCTTGGTTTTAAGAAGATCATCACCGATTTCGACTTGACGATGGAGGTTCCCGTAACCAAAAATGAAGAGAAGAAATCAATTGATGATGACGAGTCTTCGTCAACTCAACCATTGATGAAGAAAGTGCCAGATCCAGCCAAGATTGATCTATCTGAGCAAGCAAGAAACATTATCATCTTGAACATCGGTGATGCAGTGTTAAGAAAGGTGAATCCCTGTGAAACTGCAGTTGAGGTATGGTCCACTCTGAATAAACTGTACATGGAAACATCATTGCCAAATAGGATTTATCTGCAGTTGAAGTTTTATTCATTCAAGATGATTGAATCTAAGAGTATCGATGATAATGTTGATGATTTCTTGAAGATTGTGGCTGAATTGTATAGTCTCGAGATTGTAGTTGCAGAAGAGGTTCAAGCAATCTTGATTCTTAACTCACTTC
>VBRH01001632.1:0-11190 GCA_014578085.1 Cardamine resedifolia
TTGCCCTTTCAATCCCTAGCGTCGTCTACCCTGAATAGCGCCTATAATGAGAAGCTCACGCCACTCCTAATTGAATGTAATGAGTTTATTGTCTGGAAAATGAGCTTTTGTGGGTTTGAGATCATGTATGGAACAGGGTTTGAGAAGATGTTGGAGGGATTTTTGGTAAGGAAGTGTTACTCACGTTCTGGATTATGTGGTCTGCAGGTTGTAGTATAGGGTACGGTTACTGAGAATTTGCGAGTTCCCGCTTTTTCAAACCTTTCTCTTATGCTTAGTTCTGAATTTTGTTTGAGGACAAACAAAGATCTAAGTCTAGGGGAATTGATGTGTTGCGTTTTTGGCACATTCTAACGTTTGTTTTCGAGTCTTTATCGAGTCTTTTAGTTTTGTTTTGAGTCATAACAGGTCTAAAGAAGGCTAAGGATGAAGATTAGAACTTATGGAAGAAACTTGGCGTAAATTGAAGAAATGCCTGATTTTATGCGCTGAGCACCCGCTCAGCACCCGAGTGCCCGCTTAGGATGAAATCGCTGGAGCTAAACAAGGAAATCGTAACTTTCCAATTTTTGAGGAGAAAAAGCCCTAATCTTTCCTGGCCGCCTCAGACCTGATCGATCACGTTTTCTTTTATTTTTCCTGCAACTTTTCGCTTAGAGAAGAGACTACGCTTTAGAGAGATTTTTGTGAGAGTTTTACTTGTAAGATTTGGAGGAGAGGAATCTCGACAACATTGAAAAGAATTCTAAACTCCTTCTTTGTTTTTACAGATTTATTTTCATGAGTATTTCAGAATCTATTGCTGCGTTTTTCTGTTCTATGGCTGAGTAGTCTTTTAGTTAGATTAAGGGTTTTCAAGGGGATTCAATGATTCAATGAACTGAACATAGATAAGATCTATTATTTGATGTCTTCGCCTATAGTTGGTCTTATTGCCTAGATTATCTGATCACTTAGTCTTTGATTTTAGGTTAAATCTATTCACCAAAAGTGTTATAGGTTGCTAGAAAAGACATAGGTGGGCGATTTGCCCTTAGCCAACGACAGTTGATGTTAAGGCAAATCGTAAACATATCGAACCAGTACGTTAATGCTTGTCTGCAATTTTAGGTTCAAACGATAATTTAGGATGCTAGGTTGTTAGATAAAGTTGTTGGCGCCACAACAGTGGGTCAATCTTATTTTTATGTTTGAGTTCTAGATTGGTGCTAATTTATTTCCTGAATAATTGTTCGGTTCTTGATGATTTTATTCCCGCGAAATTCCCCTTGACCTAGCGTTTTTATTTATTGTTTTTATACCGATTTTATTTGTTTGCTTGCTGTTCACAAAACACAAACCCCTTTTACTTGCTTAGCTAATATTTTGTCTCATAAAATTAGAGAGTATTGCTGGTCCTCTGGATCGAATCTTCACTACTACTGCGTGTTTTAATTTGCGTTTAAAAATAAACCTTTTTACCGCACGCTTTAAGCATACATCAACGAGCACCTAGAGGTTTAATAGATCAAATTTCACCATAAGAGGATGCGGAAAGTCCACTTGATGAGACTAAGAGCTTTGAGATCGAATCACACAAAAACGAAAGCAATGATCTATGTTTTAGAAAAGAGATTTTGATTAAAAAAAATTGATGAAAGATACATGTGAGGATCGGAGTTATAAGTAGGAAGATGACGAATAGGGCAAGAAGAGAAGAAGAAGGCGACGAGTTACGAGACATGCCTCGTAAACTCGCGCATTACTAAGTACAAAATACAAGATACAATTCAAATTTGAAAATAGATAAAAATGAGAAATGGGCCACGAAATGTTGAAGGTCGGGCCTTGGAGGTGGATCAAACTCATCAATTGACAAAGATGATCATGAGGCCCAAACACCTCATTAAAAACCTTTCCCGGAAAACCACTTGGGAAAAACCGAGGAAGTGGGAAAAAGAGTATGTTCGGTCCCCATGGTCATTTGCTAAGTGTCTTGGGCGTGTACCTCGACCAATGAAGTCTTGATACCATCTTGATAGCTCAATAAGAGTCGTCAGTCGTTGTAGTGACACTCTAAGAGACAGTTAAAAGCTCCTAGTCCGAAGCCGAGTCTTGTCTTCCTTGAGCACTCTAAATGCTTCCTTTGTTAAATTCTTGATCATTGCATAGACAATGTGGCCAATTCTATGTTCTTTGTCTTTGAAGGCTCCTAGGGTCGTATCAATCTCTAACACCAGAGCATATCTTTTCTCCTTGAGAAAATCGAAATGGATCCAATGCAATCAAAAAACCTGAAAACAAGCTCGGGGCGCAAGCTCGAAACGAGTTTGCAGAGCTGATCAAAGTTGCAACCACCCGCTCGAGCACCAAAGGACCAGGGACCATTTCATCGGTTTTGCCATAATCGGTCAGCGCCGGAGTGACCATCATCTCAGCAATCACCATGGCTCAAAATGATAACGTTCAACAAGAACGACGTCACCACGACCGGTATAGTTGATCCACTGACCAAATTGACATCTCCCTCACGGTCGGGCACCGTCAGGGTAATTCCAATATCGGGTACGAGACCCAGATCTGCCCCGATAAACTAGAGCTCAGTCGGAACAAGTTCCACCGAGACCACAGCTACCACAGTTCTCCCATCATGTGAAGACACAACAGAACTCGCGGCTTGACATTAGCATGCTTCAGTTGGCGTTAGTGTAACACATCAAACATTGTCTGCATGAGTTGGACTACCGCACTAGATATCTCCGGGAGGAGGTAGAGGACTGGGAGTCTGGCTTTGCGAGAAGCACATAACGCTTCGCGACCATCTAGTCATAACAACATAGCACCAACTAAATTCTCTGATACCGATAGGCGACATGCCGACAAGCTAACGTAAATTTGATGGATGCTCTCATCTCTGGTAGAAAGGGATCACCTCCAGAAAAACTCGAATCGCCACTAAAGTAAATAACTGGTCACCCCAACCCTGTAATAAGTTGGGAGCGGTCAATGAAATGTCTTCTGTTACAAGAATATCCTCGCCACTAAAGTAAATAACTCTGGCCTTCCAGGTGCCCCCATTTACATACCTTGGACGGCCGAACGCTATCAATCTTTGCCATACACAACTCCCTCACTTCATAACTACGTTGTGGTCGACCCCATCATTATAGTCAACATAGAGTCATTCTAAGATTATATGGCAACTAACAACGCCAATCTACGGCATATAAGATCTCAGATGCACACAACAACAAGCTCAGCACCTGAGATACACCACATCATAGAGGAAACAAGACACACACCATTCACTAGTAGGACCATCTCATCCCACCTCTGTGACGTCGAGAAGTTAAAATTTCTAGAGTATAACAGGAGCACAGACCCCGAGCTCAGTTGAGAATGTTCAGTTTCGTAATCATGCATGCTCACCTGGTCGACGAAGAAATCAAGTCGCGATACTGCCACACTTGTAACACCTCGCCATACCTGCCTTAAAATGGTTTGAAAATCTCAAGGAAAACTCTATTGACAATTTCGTTCAACTTGCTTCTGCATTACTTAAACAATATTCCATATTCATATAAACGGAAATGATGGAAAACCGACCTTTGGAAACTAACCCAAGTACTAAACAAACCACTAAGGGTATACGTATCCAAATTCAAGGAAAGTAAATCCAAAATTGTGAACTTGAATGACACGATAGCAATTTCAGCCCTATGAATTGGGTTGCAGGTTGGTTCAGGATTTCATGAAGAAATCTCGGTACTACACCCCGAGTCGATCGACGACGCACTACATTGTGCTAAGTATTTCATCAGAATTTAGGAAGATATAATAGATGCGAAGGGAAAGGGCAAAGAACCTCAAACGCAATCGAACGCTTAAAATTAAAAAAAGCCTCCAAAACAAGAGCCTCGAAGTCAAGAGCAACACTCTTTCATAATCGAGAGTTCCAAACAGAATAAGAACCTGAACTTCGACCCAAAAAATATTGTCAAGTTCACGAGAAAAATGGGCATTCTATGGATGACATCTGTAAATACATCCGAATTCAGGCTAAAACATCAAAAGGGCATTTCAAGTCCGATACCACCGAGTCCGAACATATCCAAAAGACTAAGAAAGAAAAACAAGCAACTAATCTCCGAAAAAGGGAAAGAGTGCAGGAGGAAGGTGACACATCGCCACTCTCGCACCCAAAAAACAAGTTGAATGTAAATTCAATGAACTAAGCCTTTGCGTAGCTCCCAGAAAAATCTCCCATTTTTGTCTCGGAATTGGTGTCGTACTCCTTACGGCATTTAGCAAGTAAAACCGGTAGATTCATTCTTGGAAGCTCCAAATATTGCAATAACAGTAAACTCTATAAAACTCGTTAGCAACAAGTTGAATCAATTAAACGAACCTGGTCACCGCTCGAAAGCCACTACGTCGAAATCACATTTTGGGATAGCGAAACCCAAAACCTCGACAAACCGCATGAAGACGTTTTAGTTATCCAACTTGAAAATGTTGGGTCCGAGCTCTCGCTGGTCATGATCGATATCGGGAGCTCAATAGACTTGTTCTTCTACGATGCCTTCAAACATATGGGGTATAAGGACTCCGATTTGAAGGATGAACAAATTGCGCTAACTGGCTAAGGCTAGGGAAACGATCTTATCTATGGGTACCATCAGACTCGCGGTGAATGCTCGTGGAGTCTGAACAAGCACAAATTTCATAGTCATGGATCGATATTCCCCGATCAATGGTATATTTGGAAGACCATGGTTGTACATGCGGGCATTTGCAAGTACTTACCATCAATGCATAAAGTTCCTTTCAGAAAAAGGAACTGAAACAATCTACGGGAGCCAGCGAGCCTCTCATAAATGATACTAGAATGGCCACGAGCAAACCATGTCATCGGACAAACATCAATTAATGGTCAGAGGGGAACTCGATGAAAGCGACATCAACCGAATGAACGACCACTACATACAAGATCTATAAAAAGACCTCGTGCTTCAGGTATGTAACGTTGACAACCATCCGGAAAGGTATGTTGGCATCAGCGCAACCCCGCAATATGGACCGAGCTTGTAGATTTCCTAAAAGGAAACATCAACACATTCGCGTGATCGACTTCAGATATAAAAGGAATAGATATCACTGTCACATCCCATGAGTTGAACGTCGATCCAGTATATAAAATTGTAAAACAAAAACAACGTAAGCTAGTTCACGACCGCGCAAAAGTGGTTAACGATGAGGTTGATCGACTCCTAAAAGTCGGATCGATCCAAGTAGTGAAATATCCAAATTGTCTTGTCATTACCGTAGTTGTTAAAAATAAAAACAGTAAATGGACGGTCGGTATAGACTTTAGAGACCTCAACAAAGTCTTCCCAAATGACAGCTTCCCGCTCTCTCACATCGATAGACTGATAGAAGTAATAACCAGACAGCATCTCTTGTCCTTTATGGACGAATTCTCTGGATACAATCAAATCCTCATGAATCTGGAAGATCAAGAAAAATTTTCCTTAATAACAGAGCATAGAACCTATTGTTATAATGTTATGTCATTTGTTCTAAAAAATGTCGGGGCAACATACCAACGACTAGTAAACAAAATATTTGTTGGGCTGCTGGAAAAAAAACAATGAAAGTATATATAGACAAAATACTCGTGAAGTCGTCAAGACAAAAAGACCACGTATCCCAGTGGAAAGAATGTTTTGCAATCCTGAACATGTTCACAATGAAGATCAATCTGGAAAAATGCTCTTTCGCGGTCCCATAAGGAGAGTTCCTCGGGTACCTAGTAACGTAACAGGGTATAAAGGCCAACCCAAAACAGATTGCCACCTTCTTAGTAATGCATCTCCCCGGATCACCTAGAAACTACAACAACTAACTAGAAGGATAGCTACAATAAACCACATCATATCGCGGTCAAACGATAATTGCCTTCCCTTTTACAACCTCTTAAAGGGAAACAAACATTTTGAGTGGAACATGGTATGTGAACAAGCTTTCCTAGAGATAATTAATACCTATATGAGCCCATGGTACTAGCAAAACCAATTGAAGGAGAGCTTCTTTTCCTTTATATAAGCCTCATCTTGGTCCGGAGGAATGCAACGAACAAAAACCCATTTACTACGTGAGCAAAACGCTAGAAGATGCAAAAACAAGATAACCCACCACCGAAAAACTGGCTCTTGCACTAGTTATGTCAGCTCGCAAGCTTAGACCATATTTTCAATCACATACAATTGTGGTCATGTCATCACAACCTATCCGCACTATAATACATTGCCCCACCACATCTGAAGACTCGCAAAATGGGAAATAAAGCTTAGCAAGTACGATATCGAGTACCGAAATCAGACTTGCGAAAAAGCGCAGGTACTCGCAGACTTTTTCAATTAGCTCTCGCCAGAGTATCACGACAGGACTATAATCCCACATAAATGGTTCATGCACGTGGACGGAGCATCATCCAAATAAGGATTAGGAATCATGATTTAGTTTGCCTCTCCCACGGGGGAAGTCATCGAACGATCTTTTCGACTTAAATTTGACACCTCATATAATGAGTCCAAACATGAGGCACTTGTGGTCAGGCTCCGGTTAACACTCTAGCTCGGAGTGTGATAGGTATCCGTTTTTTTGTCTTTTTGCATTACTTTTCTCATAGATATCTTACATTTACATATCATTCTTATAGTTTAGATACACATTTGCATATGCATTCATGTCTTGTAGGTTTTAAAGAGGATTGGATTGAATGATGTGAGAACAGATCAAAAGGAGATACATTGATCAAGAAAAGAAAGTGTGGCGGGCATCTTCAGCGGCATCACAACACCGTAGAGGACAAGCAGACGGATGCAGCGGTCTTGCATCGTCGATGGACACCAACGGGCAGCTGCTAGCGGCCAAGCATCACCGCGAAGAAACCGCCAAAAGACACCAGAAGAAACATCAGGCATTTCCAACAAAGAGGCTACACCTTGAGACTCTAGCGGTTGAGCTAAGCGGCTTTACTTCACTGTGCAGACCCATTGGCCATCTCCAGTGGGCTTCCCTCACCACGACAGAACCTCCAAATCCACTCGGACAAACTAGCGGGAAAATGTAACGGGGAACCACCACCGCGTGTAGCTATCGACCAACTCCATCGGCCAACCGACACCACATAATTCCATCGGCCTCCACTCCAGAGGCCAAGACATGCCGCTAAACCGGCCCCAAAATTGCTTCATTTAATCCTAAACCGATCAATTCCAGTTTATTACAAGTTTGACTCAATCCAATTCATATTGACTTAGTTTATTTAGCGTTTTTTTGCATTTACTATATATACTCCTAAGTTTAATTAGGTTTTATCATGTTTTAATCTAGAATTTCTCTATTAGCCTCTTTAAGCTTTTGCTAAGGGCTTCTATGGATTTCTTGATTTTAAAGTATCAAATCTCTGTTTCTGATTAAATATTTCTATTATTCATCTCTTAATCATGATTATGCAATTATCAAACCAATTGATTTATATTTTCATGATGATGAGTGAGTAGTCATTTTGGGACTTTTGGGAATGTTAGATCTAGGGTGATTGATAGATAGTTGGTGGAGTTTAGGCTTGTAACTCTTAGATTCCATGCTTGATAGGTGTTCTTAATGCTAAATTAGGCAAGAAATTGTTAATCTAGAGCTTAAGTATTTTCATGCCCACAAGATGTTTGTTAAAATGTTTGAACCAAAATATCAAAGTACTTAGTATTTCTAGCCTATGAGAATAGTTGATTAGGATGATTGGTGGTTGGATAGGCTTGTTAGTCATGCTTATTGATCATCTCGGTAGCTAATAAAAGTTATTGATTACCGGGTGATTGATAAAAGGATTAGTGCCACGAAAGTGATTTAGTCTAGATTAGTGTTCCTAGATCGATGGTTTAGTTCTAAGAGGTAGAATCAAGCTGCATTAGTTAGAAGTCAATCGCCATATTCATCTATCATTTCCTGGAAGTTTGTCTTTCTTTATTCAAATTTCAAACCGTTTTCTTTATTTTCCACTTTTGTTTACTTTTGAATTAGATTTCGAAAACAACAAACCTCTTTTGCTTAGATTGAAAATGATATATATAGTCCTAGTGAGTTGATTCTCATTTCTTTGAGGTTTGATACCCTTTATGCTCAATAGCATATAAGGTTATTTGATAACCTTGGTTGAAAAACCGTTTTATCAAATTGGCGTCGTTGTCGAGGATATAAGCAATTAGCCATTAGGATTTTATTTCAATTCGAGACTAAACTTTTGTTTTCTTTATTTTATTACTAACACTAATAGTTTTTCTTAGTGTTTATTTTGTGATTTCTAGGTGTATGCAAAGGGGGAGCCAACAAGGAGAACTTCTTGATTTTGTTTCGGATTTGGGTCAACTAGAGAGGGTGTATATAAGAGAAGCTATAGAGCAAAGAGCTAGGGAGCTTGCGGATCATTTGAGACGCTTAGGAATGGAAGACCCTCCAATGCCTCCACCGGGAATCCCACAACAAACACCGGTTAATGGAAAACTAGAGCTTTGACATATTGGGGCTTTTGATGAGCCAAACGCTAGAGACATACTAATGGAAATCCCAACACCTTCCATTGTTCTAAAAAACTTTGAGATCAAATCAAGCTTGATCAACATGGTCCAAAATCAAAGGTATAATGGGATGGCATTGGAAGACCTTCTAGATCATCTTGATCAATTCGAGCGACTTTGTAGAACCGTGAAGATGAATGGTGTGCCCGAAGAGTCTATCACGATGATCTTTTTTTCTTTCTCTCTAGGGAACAAGGCTTCTCAATGGGAGAAGAAGATAGCTTCAGAGCTTTTATCTAGTAGGGATCTATGCAAGAAGTTTTTCCTTACCAAGTTCTTCCCCAAGCAAAAGACCGCCAAGCTTAGGAACGACATCACTAGTTTCAAGCAAGGATGTCAAGAAAGTCTATATGAAGCATGAGAGCGTCTTAAGGGTTACACAAGGAGTTGTCCTCATCATGGTATCTCATAGGAGAATCTTTTGGGCATATTTTATAGAGGGAGTCTTGAGAAGTATCGAAGAGCTTTAGACATGGCAAGCTATGGGAGTTTTGATAACTTAAATGCAATCCAAGGAGAGCTATTGATAGAGAACTTATCTCAAAGTGATGCTTGTTATGGTGGTGACTATGATAGGGACTTGCGAGAGCCTAGTACCCAAGACAAAAGCTTGAAGGAGCTTCATGAGAAGTTTGACAAGATGAGTAATGTGTTTCTCATAAACCAAAAACCGGTCAACTATGTGAGAGAGTATGATAGGTATCAACAAAGGCATCAAGAGATGGGTGTTAGTTTTGATGGTAATGAAGTGGTTCAAGAAGAGGTTAACTGTTTGGGCTACCAAGGAGGGTACCAAGGGAATGCCTTTAACCCAAACTACCAACCTAGACCACTTGTCAACCAACCCTTCTTTCCAAATCAAAACTACCAAAATCAAGCACCACCACCAAACCAACCCCTTAAAGAAGATCCAAAAACTCTCATTCTTAAACAACTACTTGAAGGGCAAACCAAAAGCACCTTGGAGATGAATAAGAAGTTAGATGGAATGAACGCCAAGATGGATGTGATGTATAGTGATCTTAATGGGAATACCAATAGCTTGGCTTCTTATGTGAATACCATTGATCTTAAAGTAGCTCAAGCCTCCTCAAGTTAAAAAAATCCAAGTGGAGCTTTACCGGCCACAACCCAACATAAACCCAAGGACTTTTACAATGCCATCCTCACAAATGATGAGCATAAGCATGAAAAAGATGTGGAAGAGATCTCTAAACTTCCATACGGTGTGGGTGATGAGGTTTTGGTTAGTATAAATGAAGCTAAGGTGGAAGTGAGCACTAGGAAATAAGAGAAAACTCCAATGAGAGTTGACAAGGAAGATGCACCTAGAGATGAGCTTCCTTCTTACGAGCCTCCAATTCAATTTTCCCGGAGAATCCTCATCAAGGCCACAAAGAAGATTTTTTCAAGCTTCAAAGCTACCCAGAGCAAAGTTAGAGTATCTTTACCTCTAATGAATAGCTTGCTTCAATTTACTCTTCATGTGAAGTTCATTGAAGCTATCTTAGCTAACCGAGAAAAGGTGGAAGAGGTCATGGAAGCACTCAAACCCCCAATTACAACACCTCTTGAACCCAAGACTCGTCCAAAGCTTAAGGATCCTGGTACATTCATACTATCTGTTAGAATATGCGGAATATGAAGATTAGAGAGAGTGTGAGAGAGAATATAGTGTGAAGAACATGAAGAGTAAGAGAATAAGAACTAGAGAGAATAGTAACAAATAATACTTGATTGATTATCTTAATGAAGAGTGTTACAACATATATATAGCTAAACAAAAGGTATACAACCCTAAAATCGGAGCTTAAGGAGGAGCCTCACATTTGAATTCAAATGTGAATGGATAGGAATATTTTCCGGATTAAAGGGGTTGTAGCCGCTGGAACTCGGATCGATTGATCTAGGTTGGATCGATCGATTTGGACAGGATCGATCGATCTAAATGAGATCGATCGATCTGGTTTCTTACGCTTCGTTGGATCGATCGATCCAAACATGGATCGATTGATCTGATACCCAGATCAATACTATCTTGCTCCCTTGGTGATTTGAGAGCTGATGATGCTTTGTGTGATTCGGGTGCTAGTGTGAATGTTATGACGCTCGAGATGATGAAACGCCTTGGTTGCAAGGATATGAAGACATATTCCTCCTCCATCACTTATGTCGATGCCTCTTCTAAATCCATAGTTGGATTGATTGAGGACTATCCTCTTAAGGTTGGTGATTGTTTAGTCCCAACGGATTTCTTGGTTGTGGATAGAGGTCAACCGGATAAACTTCCTCTCATCCTCGGTACTCCATTACTCAACATCGCGGGCGCGAGCATCGATTTCCCCAACAAGAGAGTGACTCTCATCCATGTGAATCCCAAAGTTTCTTACCCTATCAAGCCTTCCTCTACAAAGTTTTTTGGAACTATCACCAATGAAGAATTGGAAAAGAAAGAGGATCTTAAGCTTGTGAAGGTGAAGAATCAAGAAACTATAAAGCTTGATGAAGAAACCTTGGATAGAGAATGTCTACACTCCTTGTTTGATGAGTGTGAAGAAAGTGGTAAAGA